>JAHDVE020000095.1:0-265005 GCA_022606495.2 Halesus radiatus
CAATTCAATTCAACTGTTTATTCTTTTTAAAAATTTTACAAAATTTACATTTTAAGGCATTTTTAAAGATGATATAGGATGTACAACATCCAAAATAATTACTTATAAAAAATAATAAAAATTAAAACAAAAAATAAGTTAGACATACATAATCTCAGTAAATTGTATACAAGGCATACTGGCATTATACAAGTAGCAACAAAGCTTTACGCTTAAATTCAACTTCATTGATGCTAAATATGTCGATATCCGAAGTGATTCTATTTAACAGCAAGATTGCCCTCCCCACCGGCATGACCATTGGCAAGTTGGTCCTGCAGGCCCCGAGATAAAACAGTCTATGCTGTCGGTGACGGAGATAACCATCGGGAACATAGAAATGAATGTTCTCCATGACAGCCGAATTTTCGAACCATCCGCGAATCAGTCTGAAGAAATGTGTCACAATGTGTCACAATGTGTACATCCCTTCTGACCCGCAGATGGTTCATTCCGAGCATACCTAGGAGAAAGTCGGTAGGATAGAGCCACGGGTAGTAGCCATATTCCCTCAAATAAAGAAATCTTAAAAATTTCTTCTGAACTCTTTCCAACATGAGGGAATACTTCACCTGATGTGGGCTCCAAACCACCGACCCACTCTCAAGCCTACTCCTTACTAGCGAGTTATATAAAATTATGGGAACCCGAGTGTCTTTAAAATTCCTTGAAGTACGTAGGACGAAACCCAGCATTTTTAATGAAGTACTACAGGCGACTTCAATATGAGCATGAAATGTCAGCCTACTATCAAACACGATACCAAGATCTTTCATAGTGGAGACACGTTTTAAACTTCGGGCGTTCATATTATACCGGTAAAACCAAGTATGACACGCCCTTGTGAAAGAAAGAATGAAACATTTGGAAATATTGAACTCAATCTGATTTCTCTTACTCCAATCAATGATTCTATCAATATCCGATTGGAGTCGATTGCAGTCTTCTAAAGTTAATATTTCTAAGAACAGTTTTAGGTCATCAGCGAAAAGAAGAAACCTGGAATGCAGAATGCTCTCTGCGATATCGTTAATAAAAATAGAAAAGAGGAGGGGGCCTAAATTAGAGCCCTGAGGAACTCCAGAGAGCACAGGAAATAATTTCGACAAAAATATTCCATGCGATACAAATTGTTTTCTTCCAGTAAAATAGCTGGCAAAGAATATTAGAAATCGTAAAGAAAAACCTATCATTGACAGTTTATTTAATAAGATGTCATGATTTACAGTATCAAAAGCCTTCGAAAAATCATTGTATGAGCAATCAACTTAGTAGCCTTTATCTAAGGATTTTGATACATAATCTGTGAGTACCAATAGGTTCGTGTCTGTTGATCGGCCCTTTCTAAACCCATGCTGTTCCGATATTATAAATGGCTCTACTTGCGACAGCATGTGTTTGTGGAGTATTGACTGGAACAGCTTTGCCGGGGCAGAGAGAATAGCCACCGGTCTGAAATTTTCCACAAATGTCTTTGACCCGCTTTTGAAGATAGGACAAATTTTTGAGACTTTCCAGGAATCAGGAAATATACCAGTTTCTAAAGAGAGGTTGAATATGAAGCTTAGGGGCAGCTTTAAAAAATCAACACATCCTTTCAGAAAAAAGACTGGTAAAAATCAGGACCAAGAGAATGTGTATGTTTCATTTTTGTAATGGAAGATTTTACATCTGATTCGTCTATATGACGTATATCAATGTTCTGGGCTCCCCTCACATTCATCTTGGCAGCAGTATTGGGATTTAGTAATGGAGGCTCATTACTATACACGGATTGAAAATGTGTCGCAAACGCATTGGCTACATCCGCTCCTCTAACTTCTCGATCACCATGCATCATGGTGTCCGTTATACCACCGTCCTTACGCAGTGATTTGACGTAGTCCCAAAATGACTTAGAATCATGCTTGATATCACTCTCTATAGATTTAACATATGTACGAAATGCTATATGAACATTTCGTCTCACAACTGTTCTGAGTTTACTGAACATTTCATACTCACGTCGGTCACCGGTCACCAGGGTTGACATTCGCCGTATGAGAATGGGTAATTTTTAGGACTCATCCTTGTAATCAAAAGTTTTACTCCCTCCTATAAGACACTACTTAATACATATTAAAAGAACGATACAAAAAAAATCAATACAATCATATATTTATGTACTAGTTGAAATACCCAGCATTGCTCGGGGTATATGAATGGTTTTTTTACCCCTACCCCTACCCCTACCCTTACCCATATTCCTACCCCTACCCTAACCCTATCCCTACCCCTACCCCCACCCCTAACCATATCCTTACGCCTACCCTAATCCCTTCTTCTACCCCTACCCCTACCCAGTAACTTTCCTCTTATTTTGAATGTCAAACGTGGATAATTTCATCAAAAGGGGGGTGGGGGCTGGTTTTTATAAATTTCAGACAGTGACCTTCCTCTTGTTTCGAAGGTCAAGTGTGACAAATTTCATCAAGTTCAGAATAAAACTGTAGATTTGTGTACAAAACAAACACACCTCCCGCCAGGGGCATTTTTCTTTACATAATAGATTTCATTAGTAAAAAAGAGAAGGAAAAGGAACTAACGGATTTTAAGAGATAAAATATTTAAAGAAGAAATAATATAATATATAGGTTCGCGATCAACCAAAAATACCTTTGCGATCAACGCTCTAGCCATCCCTGCATTATAGGAATATACGCTTAGGCTTAATCCTTTCTTTCATTTAAGAACCTCCACATAGCATGTCCAAAGATGACTAGTATTACTACATAATACAATATTTCATCTTTCTAGGTTCTTTAGATGTCCTATTTTATAATAAACTCCAATATCTTTGAATACACATAATCAGCAAACATCAAATAAATATAATATGTAAATAGGTAGGTACATAAGTTTATTTAAATTTTGTGTTAAAATAATATACATGACAAGAATTATTAAGTGAAGGATGAATGAGCTGATAAGGGGCAAGTTTAAGGTGGTCGACATTATCATCACAATCCCCAACCCCAAGTACAACTATGGGGCACAGTGGCGGCTCATGACCTTTAATTGAGCTAGAGTGGTAAGATTGAAAAATACAATGACTAAATAAAATAATACTATTTTAAGGAAAAATATGACTATATTGATGTTGTTGCAGCTGAAAATGCTTTTTTTTTTAAATTTCAATTTTTTATATTGAGACTTTTCAGAATTCTTTTAGTTAGGTGGGGTTAATCCTGAAAATACAACCATGAAGTCATATTTTTCAATCTTACCTAACTACCTCACTAATAATTCACAAATCGCCACTGATTGGGCACGTGGCTTGACTTGGAGGCCTTCCACATGACTGGTTTGCCTAATACTAACTGAAGCCACCGCGTCCAAAGGTTTCCTTTCTTAAAGTGAAGTCTACCAACTTTAGAAAAGGACGATTGGATGGTCTAACCTTTCGACGTGATGCCTTTAGTTAGTATAGGGTAAATTAGTCGTGTTGAAGGCCTCTAACAGCTGACTGTTGTAATAACAGTATCATCAGATGGTGTCCTTGAATGGGAAAAAGAATCAGAGGTCACCTATAGATGAAATAAGCTGACGATATGAATAAAACTGCACTTCTGACAGTTCTGACAGGTGGGAGACTCCAGAAGGCTCATGAAGAAGAAGATTAAATTAAATACCAAAATTATTTTACTGCAAATTAAATTTATATTTGGCTTTCTGCTTCAATTTGTTTAGGGGATTTGTCTTCGTTTTCCCTGTTCCGGAAGGACTGCCGAAATTTGCGAGTGCGCTGCTTCAGGAGGATGCCCATCTTGTGCCTCTGCACCATGGACACCATCATGATGGCCATGCATGCTGTCAAGATGAAGTACAGAGTCCATGGGAACCATGACGAACTTCTTGATGCTGAAATTTAAAAAAAGCATATGTTGTTGCAGTTGTGAAATATTTCCTCGATAAAACTAACTTGAATTATGTATCGTTGCTTGATCCAATCCTGATCGTAATGATCAGGATGGTTTTGCGGTTGCGAATTGTATGTAAAAGAATTTGCGAGTGGCTATGGGTTAGAATTGAGGAACAATAATAGATGTAAGCGGTAAAGGAAGGGACTCTTACTCTCTAAGGGAGATAATTCACTCGTGTTTCACTGGTATTGGAAGAATTGCGAGTTGCGGCGGTACAGGCGACGAGTTCCGGCGGTGGTTCGATTAGAACTCGCTGGCGGAAGGTCAAACAAGGGGGGAAGGAGGCAAGGGAGATGCACATAATCGAACGCATTATTTGGAAGCAGGTGACCGATGAACTTGCGTGAACTCCACCACATTATTTTGATAACCATCAAATCGACGATTGGCTTAATTATGAATATTTTACAATTCAATGGTTCCCGTTTAATCTCGATTCTCGACCCATTTCTAAGTTTTGAAAATTAGAAAAGTCAAAAGCCGAAGTGGGCTGAGAGTTGGCGTTCAACGGGGACCGTTCAAGTGTCGGAAAGTGAGAATGGTGTTGATCGTCCATTTAATGCTAATAAAATATGATGGAGTTACAAACACTTTAACCCGATTTAAATTATCGCTCTCGCCACTCATTTTTTTCATTTAATCTCTTATTCACCAGTTTTTTCATCTCACAGAACATATCGTGGCTCTACAGCAGTACAGCCTAATAATATATGTAGCAGTGGCGTGCAGTTCATAAAGGCTGAAAATCTGTGTTCTCCCTAAGTAAAACAAACCACAAAGGAACATCTCGTGGCTCTACAGCGGTACAGCCTAATAATATATGTAGCAGTGGCATGCAGTTCATAAAGGCTGAAAATATGTGCTCCCCTTAAGTAAAACGTACCACAAAAGAATATTGCGGATTAAGAAACGATACCTTGTGAAAAACTAAAAATGTTGTAAAAGGAAAAAATAAACTTCCCTGTTTACTCCGTGCTGGATATTTTGTGATCAAACCGTGATCAAATTCTGAGTAAAATAGCTTTTTAATACATATTTGTAAAAAGCATTAACTTTGTGGCTTGCCATAATTTACAATAAAAAAACACAAATTTGTTGTAGACCACTTTTATTTTATTAACACTACCAGTTTCGGAAGCACCCTTCCTTCTTCAGGAGAATATTATAACTAACCTATGATATAGAATATTGACAAGACATATAAACTTTAGGTATTGGAGTGGGGGGTAAGCAAATGGGTAGGGGTAATTGCGGGATTTCCGGGAAGAACAGAGGAATTTAATAATTTAAACTTCATCAGTAGATGCCGTTAGCACAATTGTAACAAAAAATACTAAAAACTTTAATTTGACAAAAATGTCGGTTGCTAGATATTGTGTCTTAACCTTCAATATAATATTTAAAAAATATATATTACCTATTATACAGGGTTTCCGGTGGTAAAGTGCAGTAACTTCGGGAGGCGATTCTACACGATGGTACAAGTAAAAAAATAATTCACTTTTTTTTAAATACCATTGATTTTTTAACCATACGAAAATGTACTATCATATAGAATCACCTCCCGAAGTTACTGCACTTCACCCCCGGACACCTTGCATGCAAATATAGGTAAGGAACTTGTACGCCGATTTTTTCAGTCGCCCACAACATTCAGCCGAATATGAAAACATGGTGGTTATTTTCATTTTATTAAATGCATAAATCGTAACCGATCTTGAAAAACTGCACATAGTCTACCTTTGGTTATAAAGCAATTGCACGCCACTGATACATAGGCATGCTTTTTTTAAGGTTACTATCATTATATTTAACAAACATTCCCAGGTTACGTACAACTTAATAATATTTTAATTTCTCCTACTACCATTATAATAAGCAGAAAAATTGCTTCTGCAGTGATGAAGGACTAGCTAGCCAAATAATTAAAGCCATTTTAAGCAATTTTTCAATTATTCTAAATAGTGGTCTGTCTCTGGCCAGAGCGATACTGACAGTATTTTCCATCCCGAAAGATGGTTAAATGGTCATGACCCCCGGGTTCATAGACCGAAGAAGCTTGCTGCTTTGACACTGGGAGGTCACCATAAAAAGATATTGCCTTAATTATTACATCACTTGATCATGCGAAGGCTTGAGGATTGTAGGCGAATGGCTAGGGATGGTAGCCGGTGGAAACCATTTTTTGGAGAAGATCAAATCTCACCACGAGATGTACCAATGTTGTTTGTGTTCATTGTCTTCTTTCCCTTGCCTTACTTTGGTCAGGGACCAATGGCTTCGGCAAGGGGTCTCCAGCCGTCTCTGTCGTGGGCCACTTTAGTGACCTCTGTTCCTCCGACACCTTCTCTACCTAGTTGCTTTCCCTATCTTTATTAACCTTAACAACGCTGACCATCTCAATCCAATCTATCCCATCACACAATAAGTTTTTAACGTGTATCTGTTTTTGAGAAACTTTATGATCACATTAAGCGACAGCCGCGTGGATCAGTTTACATAAAAAAATCTGACGTATAACTCACCGAAATACACGTATCTGTAAAGGTACATGGTATCTTGATATTCCTCAGCACTTGTGGTAGGCTTCCCGGCGCATGTCCAAGTTCCGAAGTCTTCATACGCCATGTCAGGAATACGCAGCTTGCAAGTACCCCAGGAGAGCTGTGTTTGTTTTCCATCATAAGATGAACCGTTTGTATGCAAGGGGTTAATTCCTGTTTAGTAAATATCAAAAGACTTGTAAAGCATGGCATAATTCAATGAAATAAAATCCCTTGGAGTGTATATATTGGTTGGGCCGGTTACGGTTCAACTTGGATAGCCTAATAGTTGATTTGCACAATAACTCGTATGCATCCTTATAAACCTACCCAATTGGAACCCATACCTATTCCATAGACTTTACCTGCATCATTGTCCTCTGTGATTTCATTCACTATGCATCAATTCGCACCTGCAACCCGCTGCAATATTCATATTGTGTTCGCCATCGCCATGGTATTTTGTATTGTGTGATCCCGCTGCAGATGAATATCGTCTGTGTTTTTTTATGTTGAACTATTATTCTTTATTTATGTGTTCAAGTGCATCGACAGTCAAAGAAGAGGCTTGTGAAGAAATAAGAATTAGTGGTACGTCTTTGGATCCCATCTTACCCTTCCTATCCTACCCCTGCATATTTGAGTCAATTATAATTATTTAAATTATGATAATGATAATTTATGAATCAGTGCAACCGTATAATATAGTGATTCGAAAGAAAAAGGCTGTGTTTGAGTGCCCAAAAAAAGGTAATTTTTTCATTGGCCATCTGGGGCCTAGAAATTGAAAGACCTTATATATTTTGGCAACAGTTTTCTTTCATATCTGTATTGATTACACTTCTAGGGATTATCTGTTCGGTTATTCAGTAACTGCGTTTGCAGTAAGTACATATATTATTTCCAATAATAAATTTTTGATGATATTACCTACGCCATCGGGTCTCACAAATCTACAGTAATCTAATGCAGAGTAATCTAATGTAGTGCAAGTGAGTGATACAGCATTTGGGGATTGAAATTCGTAAGATCCATCTACTCCAGATCCTGAAAAAATTAATAAAATTTCAAAAAGAATGTGGGAGAAGTACCAATATTTTATCAATTTGTCTCTTAACCGCCCTACCCATATAAACGTACGTAATACGACCGCTATATTATCACCCGAACACAACAAGCCGTATCCCGTACGCTCAGGTACAAAAAAACTATACCCGAAACCCACAAAACATTTATATATGTCAAGTTTGTTCCTGCATCATCTCGTTTAGTATTTCGAGGTCAGCCAAAGCTAACGGATGCGTTCGGGTATTTTCATAAAAGTTGGTTTATTGCAAACATGTATACAAACCCACAAAACATTTATATATGTCAAGTTTGTTCCTGCATCATCTCGTTTAGTATTTCGAGGTCAGCCAAAGCTAACGGATGCGTTCGGGTATTTTCATAAAAGTTGGTTTATTGCAAACATGTACGTATTGTTATTGTGAAATCTATTGAAAAAAACTATACCCGAAACCCACAAAACATTTATATATGTCAAGTTTGTTCCTGCATCATCTCGTTTAGTATTTCGAGGTCAGCCAAAGCTAACGGATGTGTTCGGGTATTTTCATAAAAGTTGGTTTATTGCAAACATGTACGTATTGTTATTGTGAAATCTATTGAAAAAAACTATACCCGAAACACACAAAACATTTATATATGTCAAGTTTGTTCCTGCATCATCTCGTTTAGTATTTCGAGGTCAGCCAAAGCTAACGGATGTGTTCGGGTATTTTCATAAAAGTTGGTTTATTGCAAACATGTACGTATTGTTATTGTGAAATCTGTTGAAAAAACCCAATGTTTTTTTCCTTACTTTTTGAATAATAACCCAAAGGACGGGCGGTTAAGAAAGTGCCAAAAAGATTGATTGATAAATAAGTAAATTGTGCTTACTGTATATCACAACACGAGTTGTTGTCTTCATGTCTCGGTCTGAATAGGAACCCATGTTGCAGGACCATGTCCCCGTGTCCGCACCCGTTGCATTCTTTATTCTGATTCCACATTCCCCAATGCCGAGGCCTCTTCCAACATATTCGTATGCGGGATTTTTCGCACCTGAAATGGAGTATTATTATTTATAAGACATTGTTTTAAAAAAACAAATACGAAGTTGATTATTAAATATAGACGGAAGTCGTCCAGTTTCCCAAACTTTCTCCAGAGGCTGTGCGAGGAGAGGCCGGGCCTGCGATGGACTGAGGTCGCTGACCTAGATGGGACAGGGACACCTTGTCTAAGTAATCGACCCGATTAGGACAAAGGGAAGGAGATAATGATTATATATTATCTAGTTGATAATATCCAAGTGGTTCAAGTAATTATTGATGTTTCAAAGATTTAAATAGAGTGTATTATACATTATGCTACTCTCATTCGGGTTATGGAATATTGGGATGGGGCTCAGCTGCATCAAATTACATAAAACCATTAAATACTATTCAGAAATACATTATAAAGACCATTTTAAAGGTCCCATAAGGATGTCAACAATGGAAATTTTTAAACATTTCAACATTCAAAAAATCTTTGCCAATAATGTTCTAGTTCATCACCTTAATAAGGACAAACTGGCTATGACTCCCCATAATCATAATACCAGAGCAAACCAACTAGACAAGCTAAATGTACTTAAGTGTAATACTACTTTTGGACAAAGAAGCTCTCAATTTTTTGGGGTAAAATTATATAACAAACTCCCACTTAGTATCAAATAAAGTAATTCAATCAATAATTGCATTAAGTCCAGCAAGACTTGGCTTAAGGAATTAACAGAAGAAGAACTGACTATTATTCTCAAAACAACATCATAGAAATTACTGGAAATACACTACCCAAACCTTAAAGTTGAAATGTAGAAGTTGCTGAAACCCCTTTATTTAAAACCTAGTTCGCCTCAGCACAGGATCTACTAGTGAGGAGGACGATGAAAAAATTTCCGTAATATATATCAATTTTTATACCTATTATATTATACATATTACACATTATATGTTACCTTAAAATGTCAAAATTATATAGAAATTAATAAAAAAATTTAAAAAAACAGTTGTGTGATTCCGACATGACGTATTTTGATAACTCTGTGTACTTATTTTTCTAACGGTGTCTCCCCCGGCTTAATGTTTTTGAAAATATCTCAAAAGACGTGTTTTAGTGAAAACTTTATTATTTGATTGCGATATTTGGTTTTCATTATTCCACTAGTGGTAAAAATGACATTGCAGTTTGCAAATGAATTCGATTCGATGGAACACAAAGGATTGAATCACACCAAGAAGATACTCTTATAAGATAAAACTCTTTCTATTTCAATTTTGTTTATTCGTTGAAGATTTGTTTATGTTATGTAGCCCTCGAGGTCTGGGATAGCGGTGTGGAACTGTTGGGCCATGAGACATACCCCGATGCGTTATTTCAGAGTAATTTGTTTGAAACAAATGATGCTTGTTTCACTTTTTTTAACAATCTTCATCAGAAAATCACCCATATTTAGTACTAATTTTTGACAGATTTCGTGTCGGTTTCAGTTTGAATGACTTTACACGTACGGTTGGTAAGAAAAGGTTTTGGAGCATTGAACTCGGTTAAGCATTCAAGGTGTTGATTGACTTGTCATATTTGGAATCCATAATGACATCATTATATAGGTACACTATTAATTTCAAGTGTTAAAAGTGCTAGCATAGGTTTGTCATTTTTGGAAAGCGACAAATAGACAAACTGTTAGATGAATAATAATTGGATGATTTGTATAGCACCGTTTTTGTGAAAAATCACCTCAAGGGCGCTGTACAAATATTTCTTAACTAATAACTAATAAAATGAAAACACCCATAAGCAAGTAGTATATGTACAGCACCCTTGAGGTGATTTTTCACAAAAATGGCACTATACAAATCATCCGAGTATTATTATTATAAGAGAAATAATCCAACATAATTGTTATGTAGAGATTCAAAGAATAAAATAAAAATTAAGTTACGTCGATCCCACAGATGGCGCCGTATTTGTTATGACTTCTTAACGAACTTACATAATTAATGCATTTAAAAGATCGTCCTTCTAGAAATACCATCTCCCCACTGATGTAACAAAGGAAAAAATTAAGAGGAGATCTTTTTAATTTCAGTTTTTTTAGCTTCATCTTACAGAATTTACATATTCACTCGTATATTGTATTGAAATATCCAAGAAGAAGCAAGAAGAAGCAATACGAGCAGAGAATGAGTAATAAAAGGAAAGAAAAGATAAGAATTTGCAAGGAGAGCCAATAATAAGCAGAAGAGAATGGAAGAGATTACGAGAGCCAAGAAAGGCCATGATGAGGCAAAACAAGAAGATGCAAGAAGAGATCATTAGAGTCAAGAAGAGTCAAGAAGAAACAAGAAGGAACAAGAACAATCCAGAGGAAGCAAGAAGAGAGAAAAGAAGCAAGAAGGTACAAGATGTGGCAAGAAGAGACTAAAATATGACCAGAAGAGACTGGAAGAAGCAAGAAGATGCAAGAAAAGACTAATATAGTCAAGAAAAAAGACAAGAGTCAAGAAGAAGCAAGAATAGGCAAGAAAATACCAGAAGAGGCAAGAAAATAGAAGCGAGAAGCTGTAAGCAAGAAGAAGCGGGAAGTAAAAAGAAGCGGGAAGTGAAAAATGAAAACCAAGGCTTAATCAATTCCTCTATTCCTTCCCACCCTAAATTCTAATGTTGGCTTATTAGGTTTCCGTTTATACCGGTCGATTAAACTCCGGCCTTATTCCCATCGTCAGAGCACGTGTTCCAAGTCCTAACAAAACAGTGCCCACTGGTGTACCGGTCGCACCGAGACAGGAGTACTCCTGGCTGGGGTGGTACATTCAAATTGTATCGATGTTTCAAAATATTGCAATGAATCAAAAACTGTTGGAATCAGGAGATAAATAATATGTATGTAGTAAATCTAAGTAAAGTAAAAAAGATAAAAGTATTTAATGATGAAAGAAATAGGTTCCCTAACACATAGCGAGGGTAGAGATTTCAAAATTAACCTTGTTATATTAGTTGTTAAAGAATAAATTTATAAAATTAACAAAATATTGTGATGAGATATTGTCTTAGGATAAATTAATGAAAGTTGTTTGTAGATAGTTGTTGAATGTAAGATGTGAAATATTACGTACATACATAGTTAGATAATATTTTGGGGGTGCAATAGCAGTGTTTAGTTGCATGTTTATCTTTTGTTCGTGTGCACTTCTAGCCCACACTGGAGCACAATATTCAGCCATCGAGTAGACAAAGGCAGTCATAGCTGTTTATGGGATGTTTGCATCCGCAAAAATGGTGCTATCATCCATACTATAAATTAAACCTAACACTAGCATGCGAGATGCTTAGGTGGAAGGTAGCTGTAACTGTTTTTGTTGAATTTGCTTTTTTTTTCCAGCCAGAGTAGTATTTTTCCATGACATTGAGGTCAGTATCAGGGGTAATGAATGACTATCAATGGTTTTGTTGAGAAAAATCTGATTACATAGCATTGAAATGACTTACCAGGGATAGGAACGAGTTGCTTAATGTTGGGAGTGCGGAACCAGCAGTAGTCTAGTTTTCTTAGAAGTGAACACTTCACTTCAAAGCTCTTGCCTTGCATTTGCATTACAGTTTCTTTTTTTCCCAGGTCCAGGTCTGTATTATTTGAGTAGTCTGAAATAAGATATAGATGTCTTTGAATCTGAAAGATCACTATAGAAGATAAAAAAAAATATTCCTGTAAAACCAACCATTTCAATGTATGTTTTATTTGCACTTTCATTTTGAACTATCAAACTCTGGGCCTAGAGTTAAAGCTTTACCACTATCTGCTGTTCCATGAGGCTCATGATTGAATTAAATATAGGTAAACATTAGAGGATGTAAGTCCGCTTACACATCGCCGACTTAGCAGCACGATTTATTAGATTAGTTCTCAAAGGATCTTTGCTAGGTCCTCTGATAAAAATACAAAAAGTAATCTTGCGAATTATCTTCAGAAAGGCCTTCAGACATCCAACAAAGCTTCTTTTAGAATTCTAAATATCAGGCAATTATACCTCAAGGTAATTGCTAAAAATAATCCATGCATAAAAATCATCAATGTATATTACCCGTAGTAAAAACACAAGAGCAAAAACACACGGGAACTTTTGGTACTGAAATGTACTACAACCTTTGCTCAAAGACACCTATGTATACAGCACCTCAAGTATTCAGCAAAGTGCCACTTCAGACTAGAGCAATAACTAATATGTATTCCTTCAACAAAAACATCACTGAATGGTTAATGAGAAAAGACCATAAGGAAATTGAGGACCTTATGAAATAAAACTTGCTATTCTCTCTGCTTTGCTAATAATACCTACTGTCCTGCATTTACACTGTAACTTTAAATTATTTTTTTTGTTTTTTTCTTGTTTTAAATAATACAAAAGTTTAATTGTTTAATTTTTGTGATATAACGCAACAATATAGAACACTTCTTTTACACATTACCTTCGTCATTTAATTTTGTAACCTCTTTCATAATAATGTTTCCTTTCAATTATTGTCTGAATATTCTAGTAATACTGTTTTATAATGTTACGTTATGCCTAGTCTGTCATAATATCACACTTAAATCTTTATTTTTTTAGACATCCAGTGTCACCTATCTCAGAAAAGATTTCACCTAGTGAGGTAAATGTAAACCACACAATAATATAATTATGTAACATATTGTAGTTATATTTAAGCATGCCGTATTGTATGAAACTGTATAAGGATCTTTTAATAAATGTCGATTTACCAACACTGAAACTTAAAAAAACTAAAGAAACTTAAAAAACCAAAGCAACTTAAAAAACTAAAGAAACATAAAAAGGATGAATCCAATATTTCCGTTGACGTAATCGAATTCTATATTTTTTCTAATTAACAAGGCAAGAAGCAGTGCTTCATCTTCCGAATGAATAATGCAACTAGCTATGAATCCAGTTTCCACCAATCTCGTGACTGTGATTTAGCCACACATTTTGCTATTCAGCAGAGCGATTCAGCAGCGCGATTCAGCAGTGCGATTCGTTTGCGTCAAAGGCGATTCGGCAGCGCTACTAAGTCGTCAATGTGTAAGCGGACTTATGATATTGATTGTAATATTATGGCATGTTGAACATTCAAACGGCACTCGGCAGCCATTTTGATGATGCGGGATGCTGGGGTTAATAAACTGTTTTTGTCATTAGCAATAAAGCTTACATTATTGGCTACAATATGAGCATGGCAGAACTATTTATTATTTTATAATTTCTTCAAATGATTGATAACTTTGTGGCATCATTATTAATTATATAATTACTTAAATAAGTAAAGTGGTATATACAAAGTGTATTTTCAATTATATAATTATTTATTATTTATTCCATTTTTATCGCCATTTTGATATTCAGTTTAAAAAATAATTTTTGTAGTAAGTATCTACGTGTAAACAACTACTTTTATTAAAATATAATTTTTTTATTTGTAATTAAATGTAAACAAATGATATCTTTCCTAAGAAATAATTAACAAATAGCAAATTATATTATATTATGTGCGTACAAAAAATAATTTTATTAGTTATGGGCAGCTTTAAAAATAAATAAAGTTTTGGGTGACTTTGTACAATCAAAATATCATGATTAAGATATTTAGGAATGATAGTTTACCTGCCAAGATTGGGTCATCCCATTCCAAGATATTAATATAAGTCCCCACTTCTCCTTCGTCTTCCTCTAGAGTCATAATACACTGCCAGGGCTGGAGATCTACTAGCTCTGGTTGCTCAAATTGTATGCCACAATCATTGATGATGTTTCCATGGATGTCATAGCTGAAATTATCAAAGTAAGTCATTTAAAATTCTAAAATTTTACATTTTTTTTGGGGGTCAGCTACCGATTTCAGGCGTGTTGCTAGACTTCAGACTTCAGATCAGAACATCTCTGTTGTTAGATTCCATTGGAGCCATCAATGTATGTAATACCTACTTCACTGAGAGCATTAAGTAATAATTTACTGTTGTTGTGTTTAAATTGTAGATGTCTATATGTGAAACCAGTAGCTACTTAGAAAGACGAATTAATAAAATATTAATTAACAAAAGGAAGAATTTATTTATAATAGGCTGGAAATACTGTTTATATAAAATAGAGTATTGTAAAGGGGATTCTGAATTGTGTTAGCAATGGGTCATGACTCATTTTGTTAAGAGCGGGAGTCACAATACCAGTTCAATATTTTCATACGACTCAATTGAACGACGACTCATTTAAAAGCCGGCACATATTAAGAGCTGACTCCCAGTTCATGAGCTCATACTCCAGTTCGTATGACTCCCAACTCCTACGGCTCCCAGATCCCAGTGTATAGGTGTAGGTACAAAACGTCTAGATGCCAGACTGTAAGGTGCTGTTCACATGCTGTACAGTACTTATACACGTGTAAATGCGGTAATTATTCTTATCTTTACACGTAGCAAACACTTTGTGGGAATACATAATTATAAAAAATAAAATAACTTTGTTTTAATTCCACTTTATTATTTTTTCATCCAACCGGTTTCGATTCAACCTGAACCTTCCTCAGGGGTGAATAAAAATATATTAAACATAATACAGAAATACATGGTATTTAATAGAAAATTAGAAGAGAGAGACAGAACATCAACTTAGGTGGGGGGCAAGGAAGGAAGAGCTTCAGAGGGAGGGGTGAAAGTGGGCGGAGGTAATGGAAATATTTTAAAAACCTCCATTACACCCAAAATAATATCAATAGTGCGATCGAAAACGTTGCAGTAGACATCCAGACAGCCCTCCATTACTTCCCAACTACATTCCAATATAAAAGTGCTGAAACTTTACAGGATTTAATCCCTAAATACCAACCAAAGTTTAATCCAGAAACCCTACAAGCGAACAATATCCGCAAAAAATTAACCAGTGAAAAATTAGTGTTAACGAAAGCCGATAAAGGCAACACAATAATTATAATGAACCGTTCAGAATATAATTCTAAAGTGCAAAACTTTATTAATAGTGACACTTTCGAACCTCTTCTAACTGATCCAACTAATAAATTTCAACAACACGTTAAAAACGCATTAAAAGATTCTAAATCCCCTATTTTTGAAGATCTATCATACGAAAATGTGAAATTCCTAACAAAAACCCAAAAATTCCTAGATTTTATGGATTCTTAAAGATCCACAAACCCGATAGCCCAATTAGGCCCGTCGTTTCATGTTGTAATTCCCCGAATTATAAACTAGCTTCTTTTGTCACTAACCTATTTAATAGTTCCAATGTATTTTCCCCGGTATATACCATTAAAAATTCATATGAATTAGTCACCCATTTGAAAGATTTAACCTTACCAAATACCTGCAAATTAGTATCATTCGATGTTATTAATTTATTTCCAAATGTCCCTGTATTCGAATGCAAAAATATTATTCATAATTTACTAACAAATTCTAACTTACCAAAAGACCTCTCTGATGATCTGACCCGGATGTTTAACATCTGTCTGAATCAAAATTATTTTTAATTCAATGATATTATATATCAACAAAATGAAGGTCTCCCTATGGGCCTACCAACGAGCCCCCTTTTCGCTGATGTCTTTGTGGATAACTTCGAAAAGAACATTTTTAATTCTAATTCACCCCTTCTTAAAAATGTGGTTTTGTGGAAACGTTATGTTGACGATATAATATGTATTTGGCAAGTTACCGAGCGTCAACTCAACTCCTTCCTATCCCTCCTTAATTCATTTCATAAAAAAAATCAGTTTACTTTAGAAATAGGAAATAATTGTTGTTTAAATTTCTTAGACTTATCCCTATCCATTGTTAATAATAAATTTGAGTTCAATATTTATAGAAAACCTACTTTCACAGACACCGCAATTCACAGTACTTCTAACCATCCTATCTCCCATAAACATTCCGCCTTTCATTCAATGATTCACAGACTCGTCACTATTCCTCTATCTAACGCTAACTTTACTGAAGAACTCTCTAAAATCAAATCTATTGCAATAAATAATGGATACCCCCAAAGCTTAATTGATAAAATTCTTTCAAAAAAACTTAACCTAATATCTACTAATAAATTCCTTTATAATAATTCACACAATACCAGGGAGAATATAAATCAGGGTTGGCGTAGAATTTTATTCATAAATAATTTTTCATCTTCAAGTGTTTCTAAATTCCCTACAGAAATTAAAGCTGCGTTTTATACTAATAATAACCTAGGAAAACTTTTAATAAATTCTAAAGATAAAGAAAATAACTTAAGCCATTCTGGCATCTATAAACTCAAATGTAACGATTGTCCAGCCTTTTACATCGGTAAAACGGCTAGAAACATTCAAATAAGGGTGGTCGAACACTTGAGATGTCTACACAGTGTCGGATTTTCAGAATTCGCCACCCACCTTATCGATAATAATCACTCATTTAATAAATCTTCCGGGATAGATGTATTACATAGAAATGGGATAGGTCTACGCCTTAATAATCTTGAAGCCCTTGAAATAAAAAAGTCATTAAAAATCAATAAAACCAATCTACTTAATAAACAACTAGATTTGTCTAACACCCCCATTTTTAAAATATTTCCATTACCTCCGCCCACTTTCACCCCTCCCTCTGAAGCTCTTCCTTCCTTGCCCCCCACCTAAGTTGATGTTCTGTCTCTCTCTCTCTCTCTAATTTTCTATTAAATACCATGTATTTCTGTATTATGTTTAATATATTTTTATTCACCCCTGAGGAAGGTTCAGGTTGAATCGAAACCGGTTGGATGAAAAAATAATAAAGTGGAATTAAAACAAAGTTATTTTATTTTTTATAATTATTCTTATCTCTACACACGAATGTGTGAACTCTTGAAAACAACTGCTTTAAGATACGTTATGGCGCCAAATATTAATTGCAAGTCCCACGGTTGTGGGCATAATGCAACCTTGTAGAAATTAGACACGAATACAATGATTTTATATAAACAAATTAGCACAAAGGACCTTATTTAAAGATGCGTCATCGTAGAAATGCGTAAAAATACTATCAAATATCCGAGATATATTTATCCACAGTTCAATTGACCATAGTACGGTTTACCAGGAGTCGTACGCTCACGACTCATCAAAATGAACGATTCATCACTAAATTGTGTGAATGTGGACATATTCAAACAACAGAACACATCTTAGAAGAATGTCTCCTTCATCAGTTTTCCCATGGCACATTTGTGCTGAAGCAAGTGTCTCCCAATGCCATCGACTGGCTGAATAACCTCAGGATCCCACTATGACCTCCACCAACTCTCCTTCACCATACGAAGAAAAAGACTGCAGATGGGTTCACAATGCATCGGTTCAGGTAAGCAGGGACCTAATATTAAATATGAGACTGCCCCCCTGGGAGTTTCCTGTGTCAAAATATACTGAGAGCCTGCACCATAAATCCTCTTTTACGGGTAAGTTGAACGATCTAAATGGCCTTTAAACTGCTGTAAATACTGTCCACAAATCTATGCAGTTTTTTTTGCATCTAGTCGTACTCCTGTGTTCTGTGTTTTCATAATTTTCAGAGCAGGGACATCTGATTAATTATTTTAGGGGAGTGAAAATCATCACTTACTGAGTTCTCTCCCCATAGTAGGAGTATTGTCCTTCTGCAAGAGTTGCTTCATTCCACCACTGGGGTGTGAACACTCTCCCGTCCGAGCGGACTAGCCTGCATCCGTTGATACTTGGAACCATTAGGGAACACTTTATTTTCACAATCTTATTATCATCTGATATCACGACAGATGGCACTGCCGTATAACGATTGATTTGACCTATTCACATAAAAATAATTAATTGTATATGATTATTCTTGAAAACAAAAGATGTTAGATTCTAATAGATACGACACAGGCGATATAAAGGACAGAGTTACTAGATTAATAATTACTTAAACATGACACAGGCGACATAAAGGTAAGGTGACCAATTTTTTTAAAATCAGGACTTATTATTTCTGAAATTGAATTCAAAAGCTTTGTCAAAATTGGAGCTATTTCTGCAGCATACCTCTGCAATACCGGGGCAGATATTCTGTCAGACCCACTAGCTTTCATCAAGCCCCCGTTAGACGTGGAGTAAATCCCGATGCCGGATCCTCAGCTTTTTCATATAAAAACCACAGTGAGGAACCGACGGCGGGATGGCGCCATGGTCATTTAGGGTCGAGTTTTCCACGAACATTTTCCCTAAAAGGTTGCAGATAACTGATAACAAGATAACTGATTTGATCTTCAAGTGGTCCGCTTTCTGAAAATGCGTGGTAGCAATTTCTGGAATATATGTTGTATTGCCCTGCTATTTATTTAGTTATTATTGATGCCTATTGAAAGATTTTTTCACAATCTATTAGGTTTTAGAACTATTGGCTACCAAATTCAAAATGGCACCACATTCCCCGGGAACATGGCTTCTGAACACGCTCTTGACAGCTAAATCAGCTCAACTTTAATATTTTCTGTCGTCAACAAGTAAGCAGAAGGAAGTGAGAAAAATCCGCAAGAATACAGAGGAACGGATGAAAAAGCTCTGAAGTTGGTGAAAGTAGGAATAAGTTGAAAATCTTCAAAAACTGCTGGCATTCCCTACTCAACTTTTTGTGACTGTGTACCTGTTCGGTTCACCGTGTACCATGTCTGTGGTTCACTGTGTACCATGTCGGTGATTCACTGTGTACTATCATTTTACACAGTGAACCAAAATGTAATTTTTCACATATGCCATTATACCCAATTAATAGTAAACTCCGCCAAAATGAGTTTATGCGCATAAAAAGCCAAATAAATACTGAAAACAATAACATACATTTGACCTTTATACACCAATATTTAGTGACACAGGTTGGCTTGGAAACAAGGGTAGTTCACTTTTGAGCCACTGAGCCTGCTGTACTGCTAAAACCAGGACGAATGATCACCTTACATAAAGGGATAAAGGACAATGCTACTAGATATGACGCAGGTGACATACATTATGCCAGTTGTATACCTTGTCCGCTCTCTTCAACATTGACAGTGTAGCTGTAAATGTCCGAGGTTGTCTTGCCGGGAATAGATGCCTGGACCTTCCACTCCCCGTGGTGACTGGAGGTGGTAATCGGCAGCTTGAGGGAGCACTGCCCGCTCTGCAAGACGTGGACTAGCCCCGTGGGGTCGGTAGCCTTGCAATGCGTAGCATCTTCGGGGCCAAACTTCAGGATTGCTGATGAGCCGAGCTGTAGATTGATAGTGGTAGTGTCCACTCGAGGAGTAGCTGAATATTTCAATTAGTATGTTTACTTCAGTAGGTAGCAATAAGGTATTTATGAGTTGCAATCGTGGCACCTTTCAATAATACAATTGGTAGGCACCGTCGAACAAAATGAAGCTGGACATTTTTTCACATAACGGGTATTGCGGGGAGGGGGTGACGTGAACCAATATCCTGTATCATCAGTAAGCTAGAAACTAGAAACAGGCTCTCTGTATGCAAGTGTGTTATGACTTTTGTGGCTCGTGTTGTGATTAGTTATATAATACCAGTTGTACCGAGTCTTTGTCAATCTCGACTTTTCGTATCGTGTTCAACAAACTCGTGCGAGGTCAAATTCAGTAAAGGTCAGTAGAATTATCCACTCGAAATGCAGTTGTCAAGTTTTCAGTACCAAAAAGTACTTGACAGGACTGATTGTCAAAAAATATGATAGTCATCTTAACCAAGGAATTTTAAAGCGTGCTAAGGGGAATTTCCAATGAGGGTAATTGATGTTCGTTTAATTTGAATAAAATTGGGAAAAAAATATTTAAATGGAAAAAGTTTTGGAATACATCCCAAAAGAGGTATCATTGATTCTTAATTACTCGGGTAAAAAGTTATTTAATAAACAAGAAATTTTTACAATGTTTTTTTTTTTTTCTTTTTGTTACGTTTTTTTTTTTTAAATTTCCATTCCCTCTATCTAAATCCCTTATTATACACAACAGTTGAAAATTTAATTTACCTTATTTATTTTATTTTATTTAGCGTCCATTCTACCCATTTCATAATCGACACTTCGAAAAGTATAAAAATAACATATACACGATAATGGTAATGCACGTCACATGTGCTTAAAAGACTGACTTATTTAAATTATTTTTTCTAATTATTTCGTGAACCCGAATCCTCCGAAACTATACGCAAAAGTGCCTGGCTCCACCCTGTTCCATGGTAATTCATCACTTTTGAGAAACTGTTGGTTATTCATGGAACTTGTAGGACAAGTTTAGTGACAATAATTATTCATAATGGTCTCATGCAAATTCTGTACCACCAAAATTATTATCACGCAAATCTAGTTTTCGCAAAGGTTAAAAAATATATTTTCGATATAATGCAGCGATTCACAATCCACAGCCTGCGAGCCTAAACTAGCACTTGGCTAAATAAAACTAAATACCATTAATTTATTGGTTTGATCTTGGGTCTAGAATAGTTTTAACATAAAAGTATCGGAAGTAAAGTTCAATATTTCTTATTTAATGGCAATCATTCAGATTTCCGGGTACTACGATCAAAATATTTAACGGTTTCCAAATTTTAATAAATGGTGCTGTGTTAGGTGTTAGATATTATCATTGCCTTGGAAAAATGGCGCCTGGAGAGGACTGATTCAAAAAGGAACTCTAGTGAAAAATATTATGGCTTTAAAAATATGTATTCATATAGATCAGCAAACGTCGATTCTGAATACATAACTTTTATTAGATTATACATAGAATTTATAAATTGTTATTTAAAAGTGAATAAAAATCATCTCATCAAAACACCGTGTTATGTTGGTACCACTGCATTTGGAACATCTGACGTCACGTGTGCATTCTGTTTTTGTAATAGTATGGACATTTGTATTCTTCACTTTTGTTTTGTATTTTAAACATGTATTTTTTTTTGTTTTGGCTAAATTTAAACTTAACTTGGGTGATTAAAGCTCTATAATTTTTGTTCAATAAAACTGTTTTTAGTGAAATAAATTGTAGTATTCATGAGAAAACCAATTATCAATACGGATATTATGATAATATTAATGGTCAATACTATTATTATTCTCTGAGTTAAAGTTTCTAGTAAAGCTCATTCTTGTTTTAACATCTTACATTCTAACCTCAAAACTGATCAAAACCGACGTTTTGGAGGGCTTTAAAAAATTGAAACATTGAAAATTACTTTAACTATAAAAATTAAAAGTATTTAAGCTTAAACGTCATTACTGATAAAATAAATTTAAAAATTGGACTGAAGTTCCTTATTGCGCTGGCATAGGACTGACCCTGACCCTACTGAGGCCCTGAGGGAAATAATTCCCCTCAAGGCCTATATCATCTTTGGGGATGCTGTGTAGAGGGTCTTTTAGAGGAAAGGAAGGAGTGAACTTGGCTCTTGAAGAGACCCATGTTGTAGGATGGAGGAAACACAGAGGCCGGCAGATTATTCCACAGCCGAACTGTTGAATACAAGAACCAGTCGTAGAAGCAACCCGTTCTCATGTGACAAATATCAACCGTGTGCAAACGTTGGCGCACGTTTGGGGTGTTTCCCAACTATGCACCGATGCCGAAGGGATCAATGACGCTAGTTCTTTAGAGCATCTTCCATTAAAATACCGGTAGAACAAGGACAGCATTCCTACCTGACGTCTGTGTTCCAAAGATTGCAATCCGTTTGTTAAGATAGGCGAATCTATCAAACGGACCGTCCGTTTCTGCACAGAGTCGAGGGTTTTTTCAGATATTTTGAAGCTCCTGACCAGAGGTGGCTTCCAAATTCTACAGTTGGGCGCACTTGCGATTTGTGCAGGGTCAGCAGTTGTGTACTATTAAAGTATCTGCGGGCTCTGTACAATATGCCCACCTTCTGAGGGGCTAACTTTACTCGGGCTTCGATGGAGCCCCCATACCTGAGCTGGTCACTTAAGGTTAGACCAAGCATATCAATGGAGGGCTTGTTGGGAAGATTGCTTCCATTAAAGGAGACTAGATTGTGATAATTTTGAAAATAATTACATTATCACCCACATTTAAAATGTCGATATTTGATAAAAATTCTGTACATACCTATAACTGATATATTCAATTGCCCCCACAATGTTAAGACATCCCCGTGTGCTTTAAAAGTCCATATTCCGTTCGCATCAGGTTGAACATCCCCGAGGGTGATAGAACAGTTGTTGCCGACTACCATGTCCATTCTCTGAGACACTTTGATCTGCTCACTCTCAGTGGAGCCCGTCCAAACCTCACATAGCTGAATATTGGCGGTAGTTTCTGAAAATCGGATGTAGAGGGTGTCTCCTTGGTACACGGTTACGGACTTTTCGGGTACCATGTTCACCTTATCTGAAATAGCAAGTGTAGGTATGTAAATAAAGTAGGCATCAGACAGTAACTTGTCATGTTTCATTTGGTTGTTAGGAGGGGCTATCTGTCTATCCCGTTCGACAGCTCTCAGTACTTATGAACTTTGCCGAATGATCAAGATCAATTGAGTAATGGTTCTCATGAACTCCAGTACAGTGGAGTTTAATACAATAATTTTATACATAATATATTAATTGTTTTTGTGTTTAATTCGTAGAACTCCATTTAATTTATTTATTTTAAAATTTAATAATGTTATTATTAAGTTCTGCAAGTATTTTAGTTGTTATTATTGTGACACCTATTTCGGTGTTCGAGGCAGTTTGAAAATGGCCTTTGAACGCCGAAACAACTGTCACAGTAATAAAAAGTAAAATACTTCCATAACTTAACAATAACATTATTAAATTTGATTAACATTATATTTCTAAAAAAAGTAAATATACATAATATGGTTATTAACAGAGGCGTGCATTCCATATAGGCACATAAGTACTGCCTAACCTATCTTACTCATATGATAACATAAATAATAATTATTGCAAGAAAACAATCTACACCACAAAAATACACGGAAAGTTCCAGCTACGAGTCGTGCCCGCCCCATCAACCGCCCTACTATCAGTGGCGTGCAGTCCATAAAGGCTGAAAAGTTGTGCCTACCCTAAGAAAAACTAACCGTGAAAAGATACTAGAAAAATGTAACAAATTTTTTTGAAATATTTATTTTTCCATGAATTTTGTAAGGAGCTCGCGCTCTCCTTTATTCATTTATCCACAACAATCAGCGGAAGATGATAATAAAATGGCCATTCAATGCATAATTCATTCCCGAACTTGACAAACTACATACAATCTACCTTTGGTCATAGGGCAATACACGCCACTACGTACTTTAACCAGGGCCGGCCTTGAGCCAAACGGCGCCTAGGGCATGCAAAATGTTGTTGCTCTTAATCACCTAAATGGTGCTGTGTTAGGTGTTAGATATTATCATTGCCTTAGTGCCTTGGAAAGATGGCGCCCGGGGCGCGCTGCTCCAATTGCGGCTGCATACTATAACATGTCGAAAGCAGGAAGTTTTATGCAAAATGACTCGTGTCGTATTCAAATGTTGACTTTATTCTACACAAAAAAGGGAAGACTCATTTGTTTTAGTGTTGAAAAAGGCCATGCCTTTTGATACAAATCACAAAAGTATCAATCGGTGGCATCTGTCGCTACCATGTTGGCTACCAGTCAGTGGCATTATGTTGGCTTTCTTTTATAATTGTGCACTTGAAAAAAAAGGGAATTTTTTTATATCCAGTGGGTTGTAATATAAATACGTTAAGTGCTTCTTTGGATATTTGATATTGCAGGCAATCCTAACGAACATCGGCTGAAGCCAGCAGCTTAGCCGAGTATTTTTTAAAAATACCGATTAATTTGCTGTTTTTCCTACTGCCCACCCTGATTTAGAACTCTGCATATGCAACTAGTTATTATATTAAATGCATCAGAAGATGCACTTAAATTACATCTTTATAATGTAAGGTGATTGGGGTAGGTACTTACTAGTAAGTTTTCTTCACGTTTTTATCGGGATCCATTTGTTAAGATAAACATAATGGTCAAAATGATACACACCGGTAAAACTTGCCGAATATATTTTTTCATGATTATTGATCAAAACATAAATTAAACACGAGTGTTGCCATTTTGTTAGGAAATATAGAATAGTACCTACCAAACGGATTGATTTCTTCCAACAGGATTCCACAAAACACAAATATTTTGTTCAATTCTCTTCAATTTTGGAATAACTTATTGAGGCTTATAAACCTCATTGTAATATATATACATTAATCGTTGAAGATAATATTAACAACTCTCTAAATGAAACATGAAACTGAGAAGACACATAAAAGAAAAAGATATTGGTAAAACTGGGACTCGAACCCAGGGCCTCATGGTCTATCCGGAACCTTGCAATCTAATCTACTGAGCTATAGCTACCCCAATCCATCCCATCTTTGCCGTAGAATATTAATCCTAGACTTGTAGAAAAAGTCAACAGATGTCCCTTATAAATAAAAATCGGATAGGTATATCCGAGACACTATCTAAAGATTGCAAATAAATTCAGATATAATCTTGTAGTCATGATACAAAAGGTAGTAGCGAACAATATATGGGAATTAATTTGAAGATGATATTAAAAGTTCTTAGAAATCGAAGTATGACACCGATAAAAGTGACAGGAGGGATTAGTGTAGCTGTAGCTCAGTGGATTAGATCGCAAGGTCCTGGAGAGACCATGGGGTTCTTGGATTTGAGTCTCAGTTGCTACCGATATATTTTTATTTTCTGTGTCTATTTTTTAATTTTATTTTTTTATTATTTTTTTTTATTGTATAATAGTAATTATATACAGTGGGAACTTATACCCGCTAAGCCACTGCAAGTAGCTTGTCAGCAGGAGTTTATTTCAACAATATAATATAATACAACAATAAATTACAATCATCATACAAATGTAGGGCAAATTATTATATTTAGGCGCATGCATCTTGTGCTGTACATAAGTTGAGAAAAAAAAAATTAAAGAGAAAAAATAATGGTAAAAGCATTACAGATTTGTTATTGAGATACTAGAGTCCAATCTTATAACACCGATTTAAATAATATTGTAAAAATGTCAATATCATAAAAAATATCAAAATTATAAAAGTACCAATATTATAAAAACATCAATATTATAAAAATACTAATATTATAAAAACATCAATATTTAAAAAAATATCAACATTATAAAATTACCAATATTATAAAAATATCAATATTATAAAAATATCAATATTATAAAAATACGAATATTATAAAAATACCAACATTGTAAAAAATATCAGTATAATAAAAATATCAACATTATAAAAACATTAATATTACAAAAATATAAATATTACGTAAATATCAGAAATATCAAAGCATCTGTAAGTATTAAATAAATTGAGAAATAAAATAAAAAATATATATACATATCCATATATACATAAAACAGCAGTACAGGTTGGTTACAATGAGGATAGACTTAAATATAATAGTAACACCGTAACAGTAAATACACCAGATATTGAGGAGCTATACAACCAAGGAGATCGTCATATTTTTTCAGTTTAATGTTTCATTTTGAGAGTCGTTAATATTAATTATGATGATAAAAAAAAATTTACACTGATTTATGAAGCAGTCCCGTCAGTGAAAAAAGGGTATGGTAGGTATATTACGACGATCGTTATAAAAATGGGGCATGTAGGTACTAAAATAAGAAAAGAATAAAAATTATGAATATTCTTACCTTCGATAATGATATTGATTGGTTTAGATTCCAATGTTGAAGAGCCATTGTCGTAAAGGTAAGTAGCTTTCAGTTTCCATTTTCCAGAGTAACCCACATTGACATCTCGAATCTCAAATGCACATTTAAAGCTGTTAATTTGTGAATAGAAAATATTTAAACTGGTAACGTTCGACTCTGGATAGAGTTGATATACTTCCTCATTAACCCTCTCAAGAAAGCACGCCTCAAGGACGCTCCCTTCGGTGTCCAATATCCCATATGTAATGGTTCCATTGCGTCCAGACTTCAAGGTTATTTCTGCATCTGAGGTATCTTCGGCACCGACTGTAAATAGGTATGCATTTAAGTTTATTGTGAAACACGGTATGAAAATTTCAATATGTGTACACGATTTATGAGATGGTCCTAATGGATTAAAAAAAAAATAATTATGTGAACACCGCACAAGAGTCCCAACTGCTCTCAACCGTCTGGAGCCGGTGGGTCTATGGAATCCCCATTGGGAAGTACCTGGCTATTCAGATCTGGCCACTAAACATGGATAAAGGTATTGTTTCAATTCGGAATGATGGTCTTGCACCATGGAGAAATGTACTGAGAATATCTTTCACTCTGGAATGTGCTGCAAATATCATATGTAATATAATTTTATTTTATTTTTATAATTTTCCATTAAAACACTTTTGGAATTTATTACTTCCGTAGTGCGCCGAGGGTAAATGTGCGCCATGCGGGTCAATTTTTGAAATAACTTGCTTTTTGCAAAATGGTGTTTTTGTAAATTGTACCGTCTTACCAGATAATGTGTTTAAGTATCTATTTATAACAATTGTATATATCTATCATAAGTGGTTTCCCCAGAATATTCAGAGAAATGATTATTTGACATTCCCAAATGGACACGTTGGCGTTCAACGGATACAAATTTTGCGTAACCGATGGGTGATTTCGGCGCACTAAAAGTTAATCGGTTATGTTTTACTTTATTTATTTATTCTTAACTTTAAAAAACCATAACAAAAACATTAGCCACTCATCTCACTAGGACAGTCCTGTGTTGAGATGAGCGGATTTACATAACATTAGCCACTCATCTCACTAGGACAGTCCTGTGTTGATATGAGCGGATTTACATAACATTAGCCACTCATCTCACTAGGACAGTCCTGTGTTGATATGAGCGGATTTACATAACATTAGCCACTCATCTCACTAGGACAGTCCTGTGTTGATATAAGCGGATTTACATAACATTAGCCACTCATCTCACTAGGACAGTCCTGTGTTGATATGAGTGGATTTATAATACAGCCACTCATCTCACTAGGACGTCCTGTGTGAGATGAGCGATTTACATATCATTAGCCACTCATCTCACTAGACAGTCCTGTGTCGATATGAGCGATTTACATAACATTAGCCACTCATCTCACTAGGACAGTCCTGTGTTGATATGAGCGGATTTACATAACATTAGCCACTCATCTCACTACGACAGTCCTGTGTTGATATGAGCGGATTTACATAACATTAGCCACTCATCTCACTAGGACAGTCCTGTGTTGATATGAGCGGATTTACATAACATTAGCCACTCATCTCACTAGGACAGTCCTGTGTTGAGATGAGCGGATTTACAATTTTAGTGAAACGATATATTATAATATATATTTTTTAAATAACACCAAAGTTATTCAGTATATAAACAACTATAAAATCAGTCTATAAACAACTATAAAAACAGTAAATCTTTAAGATGGGCGTACATTTATAGATCACAACAATAATAATTTCATTGTAACCCAAATAACTATCATAAAGTATCTGTGTTCAATTCAATTCAATTCAATTCTTTATTCCTATTAAAATTTTAAGAAAATTTACGTTTTAAGGCATTTTTAAATATATTATTAGATAAGACAGGATGTACAATATTCATAAATAATTACTTATAAAAAATAATAAGAATTTTAAAAAAGAATTTAGACATACATAATCTCAGTAAATTGCATACAACACATACTGGTATTATACAAGTAGCAAGAATGCTTTATGTTTAAACGCAGCTTCATTAATGTCAAATATGTCGATATCCGAAGTGATTCTATTTAACAGTAAGATTGCCCTCCCCACCGGCATGACCATTGGCAAGTTGGTGCTGCAGGCCGCGAGATAAAACAGTCTATGCTGTCGGTGACGGAGATAACCATCGGAAACATAGAAATTAATGCTCTCCCATGATAGCCGAGTTTTTGAACCATCATTAGCCACAATCATAGGGTGACCATATTTTTGTTAACAAGAAGTAGCGAGTAAATAATAATAGGTAAATAAAAATAAGTAAATAATAATAAGTAAATAATAATCAGTAAATAGTAATTATACTATTCCTACTATTACTGAGTCCCTGTGCACTGTACACTGTGTATAGTGTCTCGATATATCACTGGGTACTTCAAACACGGTTCCTGGTTCCACTACATTGCAGAAAAATTGTTTGTATGTCTCACTAAAAACATATGAACTTTAATCTGCATCATGAAGTTTACACAGATTTTTCTATCTGGAATATCTATATCGACAAAAGTATTTTACGCTTGTACCTCCATTTCCTTAATCAGTTATGAAGCTTTAAGATATCCATTGAGTTGTCAAAAAACAAGACAAAAGACGTAGACGTATTTCAAATATTAGATTATGATGTACATCCATGAGAAGAGGCCATACCGTCATTGTATCGCGGAACAGCACTTTAGATAATACTGTTCTGTAATATTTAGTCATCAAAACACACACTGAGTTATGTCTACACTCTGGCTGAGATATTTTCTAAATGTGTATAGGGAATAAGCACTAACATGAATTTCAATTAAGGTGTCCATATTATTATTATATATTAATGTGTTGACATGCACAATCCTAGGATATTAATGTGTTGACAAAATGATTCCTGTGAAGAACAAGCCAGACTTTAATTCAGTGTTTCAAAGTCAAAATCATATCTGATTACGTCTAAAAGGAATACAAATGACAATCTAGTCTCTTTGAATGGAAGCAATCATCCCAACAAACCCTCCATTGATATGCTTGATGTAACCTTAAGTGACCAGCTCAGGTATGGGGGCTCCATCCAAGCCAGAGTTAAGTTAGCCTCTCAAAAGCTGGGGGTGCTGTTGAGAGCCCGCAGATACTTTAGATAATAGATAATAGTAATAGTAATAGCAGATAATACTACACAACTGCTGCCCCTTGACTGTGTGCAGAAACGGCGGTCCGTTTGGAGCACATACGTCAGGTGGGAATGCTGTCCTTGTTCTACCGGTATTTTAATGGAAGATGCTCTGAGAAAGTAGCGTCAATGATCCCTACGGCACCGGTGCACAGTCGGGAAACGCGTGCCCAACATTTGCACACGGTTGACATTTGTCACATGAGAACGGGTCGCTTCTACGACTCGTTCTTGTGCTTAACAGCTTGGCTGTGGAATGATCTGCCGGCCTTTGTGCTTTCTTCATCCTACAACATGGGTCTCTTCAAGATCCAAGTTCACTCCTTCCTATCCTCTAAAAAACCCTCCCACAGTATCCCGAAAGATGATATAGTTCTTGAGGGAAATTTTTTCCCTCAGGCCTCCTGTATGGAGTTACTGTAGAAAGTGAACTAAGTGTAGCAGTGGTTGGTTTCTTAAATAAGAAAGTGCAGTTGTTTTACAGTGACAAAATCTATTATTAATAGAACAATTTGTATTTTCAATACATAATATAATTTTATTTTATTTTTTATTTATTTATTTACTTATTAACGCCCAAAGGGCTTTTAAATATTTTAACATTAAAATGATTATGTGTACAGAAAGAAGAAAAAAAAGTTTACAAACCAAATAACATGCAAATAGTTGGTATATAACATAAGTGTAACATATTTATAATATATAGGTATGTATAATAATGTATTAGTGCGTGACACAGAGAAGTTATAAAGGGAAAGGTTTTTAATTTGTAGATAATACTCTTTTTTTTAAATAAAAATAGTAATAGCCTAATCTACATGATGCATTATACACAAGTGTGAAATATATAATTGTGAAAAAAAAAGCAATTTGTTTTTATATTTCGGATGATGTAAAAATGTATGAAATTGTATAATACATAATATAGTATATGATACATAGAAAGAAAAAAGGGGAACAAGTTTTTAGATTGTAGATAAGTACAAAGATAATATATATATGAAATTAATAATTAAACAATAGCTTTTATAATTGTTGCAACATAAAAACATCATTCAGGTATCTTTTAAACATGGGTAAACTTATATTAAAATAATGATAAATAAATACATATAATACAAATACAAATACAATTAATGATAAAAAAAAAACAAATAATTGTTCACAAACTATCGAAACCAATTAACTCGAAACTAGAAATTTAGACTTTTGCTTTTCTGCGGTTACCGATGATATTTTATACATATGACGAAGGTGAGAAGCGTGTAGGAAGATTATTAAGTCAATTATATTCCAAGGTGAGAAACAGTGGCGTGCATAGAGTTTTTAATCAGGGTAGGCACTTGTGGGCGTGTGTTTCGTTTGTTCGAAAGCTTTTATTTGAAACGGGTTTCTGTGAATTACGTTCGGCATTGCGGGCGGGACTTAAATTTTTTCGTAAGCGTTTATTTGCAACGGTTTACGACAGGTATGAGTTAAGTAAAGTGTTGCGGAGAGCTGTTTTAAATGTTTTGTACGTAATTCTCTGGCGAATTGAGGCGCTGAGAACTCAAGAGACTTATACGCCTTTTGAGTGGTTTTGAGAAAAATGCTTTTGAAGTTTTTGAGAATTTTGTTAATCCTTTCATTTCATCAATCCATTTTGATTTCGCTGATGCCAAAAAAATAATTTATAATTTTAAAGAATCCAAATAATAAACTTTCTTGGTTGTTGATTTATTTAAGTAACAACATAATGCGCACTGAAAACCAATGTTTTTATTGACGTTATTATTTCAATAATATCTCTAATATTAACAGTTTTTCAAACATTTCACCTCAGTTCCCATGCTTTAAAATCCTAGAAAACTATGTTTTTTTACAATTATTAATTTCATTTTTCATTTCCATGGTCCATGATCCTATCTACACGTGATTGTCAAGTAGTGAAATTCATGTTTTGTTAACAAAAACCGTTAAATCTTAAGATACAAAAAAAGCACGCGATTTCACCAACTGTTAGTTCATACTAATTAGGTGGTTGAGTTCCTATGGCACATACTTTATTACAGATTCCGTCTATGACATACAATCAACATGATGTTTCTGAACTAGTCGCTGCAATATTGACTGTTGAGTCTGTGCGGCACGAACATATTACAGTTATATAGCGCAGTTTTGTGTTATTTCACTTCAAACTTCATACAAAGATAAAATTTTAATCAAATGGCACTTAAGTCTGTCTGGTTCTCAGCGCCTCAATTGTGCTCTATTGGAATCATTTTGTGTGGGTTTATTGCGGACGTAGTTACACCTCTAGTAGGCAGTGGCAGTGCGTATGTGCCTATATGGAGTGCACGCCTCTGGTTAGAAGTAAATACTATCTAAAGCTAAAAAAAATGAATTATATATAATACCTACATAATATCAACAAAACGTTATCAAAAGACTCAAATAGAAAATAACATCTTTTTAATCAATTTTACTCAAAATGAAACTCTCAGAAAATATGTATTTTCTACACTACTCAACGTGGAATGAGGTCACCTGGTACTATACTAATTATAGTCAAAATATACTCAAAGTCCTTGCAATAACTAGCACTAGCGAAATCTTCAATTAAACAATTTTATTCTAAAACAATGAAAAAATTGCATTAAAAAATACAGAAAATAAGAACTAATTACAAACATATTAGAAACAGAAACACTAATACTCAGGGTGAAAAACATATCCATCAAGCAACTACGAATATAATATTTGGATAAAAAAGCTTCTTCTACTATGCTACTAAAGTTTACAACAAAATCCCACCCTCCATAAAAAATCAATACAACACGTTGCCCGCACAAAATCAACCTGGATTTATTTGACATTATTGCTTGTTTTCACCGAACTAAAAAAAGTAACATTTAGGATAATAATAATAATTGAATGATTTGTATAGCACCGTTTTTGGGAAAAATCACCTGAAGCGCATTGTACAAATATTACTTCCTATTCATTATCTAATTATGTACAAACAGATACCGAAAAATATACTTACCTGCAGCTGGCAGGTCGCTTCAGATGATTTTTATTAGAATATTTAAGCTTCCAGATATGATTTTTACAGTTGCTATTATATCCCCCTTTTCTATTGATGTTACATTATTAGAAGATTGGTGGCACAAGAAGAGTTGGTATTTATTTAAAATATTTACACGGTCTGTCGCAAAAGTATAGAGAATTTTTTTTTTTCAGATAATTTATTGCCAATAAACGTACAAACACTTAATATTCTTCAAAATACTGAATTCTTTCTTATAACTATTTTTGAACAATAATTTATTGTCTTTACAGGATGTCTGTATTATTTGTCCCTTCAATACACTTTTTGTAGCGTTTCTTCCAGTCTTGGAAGGCACCCTGGGGGGCAGAAGACAGAACCCCCTTAAGGCACTGTATCGAAGCGGTTTTCACCCCATCCAATGTCTCCAAATGGCGTCTCTTTAGGTTTCGCTTGATGCGGGGGAACAAAAAGAAGTATGGTGGTGCTAAGTCGGAACTGTACGGCGGTTGCGGCAGTGTCGCTACGCCTTGCTTAGCGAGGCACTCCTGAACGACGAGAGCTGAGTGTGAGGGGGCATTTTCGTGATGCAAAATCCAGGATTTCCTTTCGAATGCGGTGAATCCTTTCATGCAACCGTTTCTTTGTCATGTTGCAGTTCTCCGCTATTAAGCGGACACTGAGACGACGATCAGACTGTAACACTTCCCTCATTTTTGTGATGTTGTCATTAGTTTTGTAAGTTGACGGTCGTCCAACGTGCACATCGTCTTCAATTGATTCCCGGCCGTTTTGGAATTGTTTGTGCCACTCGTAAACTCTTGCCTGTGACATGGCTTCATCTCCGAAGGCTTTCCGAATCATGGTCAGGGTCTCGATACCGGTTTTTTTCAGCCGAACGCAGAATTTGATGGCTGCCCGCTGCTCCAGCAAATGTTGCATCTTAATTTCCGACGCAACGACAAAACACACTTTGCGCGGATCACTGTGCTAGCTCTACCATTGCTCGGAGAGGACTGAGTAGCAGCGCGTTTGGTAGCTGCGACTTCCCCCTACCATCCCCATCACTCGGCGCATCCCACTACCCCTTCTAGCGCAGTCAGGAATTTTTTTCTCGATACTTTTTCGACAGACCCTGTATAATTTTTAGGGCTGGAGAATATTTATAAAATGACCTTAAAATTATTTATTAGAAATTAACATTTTTTATTATTTTATACATTTAGTTATTTACAGTGTTGAGGGCTGTGGACGCATTTGTGTACCGGTGCGTGAATTTTTTAAACTTATTCTATAAGTGACTTTAGGTAAACACTAACCGGCTAGCCGAGCTAAGCAATTTACGGGTGCATTTCTTCAATTTACGGATATGATTGTCTGAGAAGATGAGTTTTAAGTTTAGTTCTGAATTCTGTCAAATCTTTGATCATTCTTAAGTAATGCGGCAGTTTATTCCAGGGTTTAGGTTCTGATACTCCGAAAGCACAATTACCGAACTTAGTATTAGGTGTGCGCTTTGGTTCTTTTAACCTCCCGATAGCTGATGATGCTGCTGACCTAAGGGTGGACTGCCGTGAATTGGTATTTTCAGGAATAGACAGTTCTGATAAGTAAGCCGGAGCCATCCCGTTAGGATGTATTGTCACACGGTGTATTTCTAAAAGGGCTACAAGATGGCGTTAAAAATGTTAATTCATAAAAAAATCCGATTTAGGAGATATTGGCAGTTCATGATCGATAGTCAATAGGAAGAACTGAAATAGAAACAGACTGAAACAGGAACTCAGAATCCACTCAACTGCACTAAAACACTATATCATATTATAATACTAGCTGATGTGTATTCGGTGTTTCTCGGGATATATGTTTTTTTGGAATTAAGCTATGAAGTTGTGAATTCTTGCTTGTTGTTTGGGTACCATAATTGATTTGACAGCGAAATTAATGTCTTGTGACGGCTATTAATATCTCTAAACATAGGTACATTCATTTGAAAATTTTATTTCTTTCCAAACATTTATTTTTTCTAAATATATCTAAATAAAAAAGTAGGTACCTACTTGTGTTTTCCATTTTGAAATATTCAACCCAAACAAACCTTCTTTTGAATATGTAATCTGTGGCTAACCAGAGTGGTATATCTATGGGCTAACCTCAATAAAACATGGCAGGTTCAATGTTTTTTATACTAATTTTAAAACATTATAGCAACAGTTTTACATATTGAATTTCATTCAAACTACTCTCTAAACCTTTCCAGCACTAATAAGAACAAACTGTTCTATTTCCAGCGAAACCGGTCAAGTAATATTTTCAAGAAAATCTAAATGATATCCTCAGCACGAGAGATCCCAGTGAGGACATCGTTATCTCAACTTGTTACAAAAATTAAAGATAATAGAACATATTTTCTTATTACAGTTTCTAATACAACCATGCCTTCTTCAGAGTGGCTACAGTATTTACAAATCATATAATTTAAGTCTCAACCCATCTTTGGTGTAAGTATATATACAAAAAGATAGTTTCTATCAAAACATTCTAATTCACTGATCGACATATTCACAGAAGTATGTAAAACTAACATACCGTTTAAAAAGATGGACAACAATGCCAGGTACACAATTACAAGAATTCCCATCGCCGTATTAATGTATGTGCGCGTAATAAAATATGATCTCACTTAATGCACAAATCCAATTTAGCCGAAACAAACATTTGCTCCTTATCTCATTTCTTATCATCAGGATATAGATTTTTGCTATCTTCCATCAATACCTAGAGCTACCTATAACGTAGTGGTGATGTTCATTAAGCGACGGAATGCCGTAATCATTTTTAATGAAAAATTCTTTGTTTTAAGTCACTTTCTTATATTTATTTATATATTGTCGACCGCTTTCTGTTGAATTCAACCTTCTTCACGACCGTGAATATATAAACTAAATTAATGTATAGAGATATATTATGATGAAGGAAGTGAAAGGGAGGGAAAGAGACCGTATATCAGAGTAGAACAGGACAGAGCATCAGAGAGCGGCGGTAGAGGGGTAGGTAGAGGGGTAGGGGAAAGGGCGGATAAGAAAGTATTTATTTGTAAAAGCTTTTGATTCATCATTTTGCCTTTGATTTCTATTGAAATCTATTGCTTGGTGCATCCCCCGCCCCCTCCCCAGCCAAAAACTCTTATACCTACACTCTCACCAATAAGACTTTTGGGGTTTTTAATTTTTAAAGTTTTTTTATTTTTTTAAAGAAAGAACGAATTATGAATGACCTGACAATTTTTTTTTTGGAAATCTCGTATTACTTCGTGATGGAGGACTTGTTGGGATGGATCTGCTACATAATAACTTCGATAAAGTATTATATAAAATCAAATACCTTCGCTTTAATATCAATTAATATTGATCATTTCATAAGGTTTATAAGTATTTAATTTTAAGCTTGGTAACTATTTTACTTTGTTTGGCAGTAGCGTAGTCAGGGGGGTTCAGGGGGTTCAGGGGGGTGGAGCATATTCCCCGGGCGCAACACTAGGGACGGCGCCAAAATGGGTGTGTTTTCTTTAGTCATAATTTAATTTTAATTCGCACATAAAAACATGGTTTACTTTTTCACATTCAAATATATTTCATCTGAATTAATATTTTTTATTATCTTAAATATTCATAAAATATCACCCGCAACGCTTTTCCATGATAAAGTTGTTTGAAATATTTTAAAGATTAACGTTATCAAAAATACCAAAAGATACCGCGGTTAAATATTTTTTGGAAGTTGATTTCCGAATGATAAAAATCGACAACATTTATTAGTTTTACCATGGGCAAAAAATGCACGAGTTTCTAAACTTTCGCCTGCGGTGCATTCTTTCGTTCGTTAATGAATGATTTAATTCCCATGCCTCTCCCTTCAGCGTCACAACATACCCAATTGTGGTTTGTTGCAAATGTTAAAAAATGATAGAGTTTACTGACTAATTAATTAATTGTCTGTGAACAAGAAGAACAGAAATTTCAAAAAATTTCGTTTGCAGCGCATTATGTATTACGTGATATAATTTTAACGCAATATACAACAAATTGATGAATTTTATTTAATATTAAATAATAAAATATTCAAACATAAATTGTGAAATGTGTACATGTAAAATGGTGCCAGGCAAAATATAGCATTGTAATTATCCCACATTATGGGTTATTTTAAAATCAATTATGGAAAATTTTTGTACAAATATCTTTATTTTTTTTTACATGAGTAATATTTTAAGCAAATTTAAATAGATCTTTATTTTCATGGTGCCCTTTTAGAGATTGCGCCTATGTTTTTTGTACAGTATGAATGCTTGGCAGATCCGTCCCTGATTTTGGGTTATACAAACAATTTTCTGTGTATAATTTTCGTGTATATCACCGTCCGTCTGGGTGTAGTTGTGACTTCCATGGCGCTCTGTCATGGAGGTGGAGACCCGAAGGTTGTAGCCAGATATTTCATTTTATTTATTATTATAGTAGCTATAGAATATAAAATAATATATTTGCACCTCATTCTAGAGTGCAGTATCGCTCTTGTGAGAGATCACCATTCGGCAACCTCCTCTTTACCATTCCCCATTCCCCAATTATTGGTGATGACAGAGTTCCACGGGCTCCTTCCGATCATTTTCCTTAAATGCCATCGACTCATGATGATTATTTATAATTTAAGTGTTGACATATAATTTCAGATAGAAAAACCTGCAAAAATTTAATGACGCCTGTTCTCATCACTCGATTGTTTTCGGGAGGGACATAAAACGGTTTTGCAATTTACAGTTAAAAATTCTGATAATTTAAGAATATTTTATTTACTCTTTTGCGGTATTTTGTTTGTGTCTTTCTGTTCCTTCTTCAGCCAAAGTTTTGCAATGTCCCCCAAAAGTTAATAAAAATAAATAGTAATAATTTATAACAATGGTCACGACAATCTTAAAACATGTCTATAGATTATAGGCTGAATATTATCTGTACCTGCGTAATCTATTCAAGTAGGTATATCTTGTCGATAAGCTCGTGGTATTTAATGGTCTGATGATGGCCCTAACCTAGTTCCAGCACTCGCATTTTACACATTCAGTTATCTATAACACTGTCTGTATCATAAATTATCATTAATCCGAATCAGAATTTTGATAACAAAGATATAGAAATTATTTGTCATTTGTTTTATATATCATATAACATGTATAATAAGACAATTATGTAGGTACTTCGATGAATGAAATACAAAGAAAGGGGGAATTCCAAAAAAAAAACATGTCCAAATCCAATGTAATGCAACATATTCAAGTTCGAATACCACAGCGAGTACAGACTTATTTCCGATTTTTAAAATCCTTTTTTGTTATCCCGTCTTCACACAGGAACTAAGTTGGGGATGCTGTATGGAGGGTTTCTTTAACCCTAAGAATGGAAGCGAGCTTTGTCATTTCAGGTAATAAATATGTCGATCACTCATAATAAACATCTTTATTTCTTAAATTTACCAGAAATATTCACATTCAGAAAGGAAACACGAAAGTCGGCAAATCATCGACAGTCAAGCATTTGGTACAGAGACGGGTTGTTAGAACGTTATAATATGGAAAATGTCATCCATGCGCAAATGTTGCTGAAGGATTTAATGAGGCTAATTTATGGGAGCATACTCTGTTGAAATACTGGTAGAATAAATATAGCACTCCCATCTGATTCTGAAATCCGTCCGTTAGAAAGTTCCCCCTGTTATAAAATTTTCAAGAAATAATCTATTAGGGAATTTTAATTAAAACATTGTGGACTTGACGATTGACCGAGCAGTTTGTCAGGCAGGTAGCTATAATTTAATAAAGATTGATGTGAAAGTTGGAATATACATGGTATGACTTAATGTTTTCATTAAGTACAACGAAGCCTTACAAAAATAAAATAATAAAAAACATATATTTACCGGGGGGGATACACAATAAAAACGATATTTGGCGATTTTTCAACCAAGCAATTTTGCAGGTATATTAAATAATATAACGAACATTGATGTACGAGTTTGGAATGCATTATAGCTATTATTGACATTATTGTTTTCGACTAACTAACTAAAACCTAACCATCACGCCGTTTCTCCGCAGGGGTAGGCAGAGAGGAGAGACCGCCAAACAGCTCGATCTTGGCATACACTTCTTGCTTCATTCACATTCATAAAACGCCTCATACATTCTCTTCTGTTATTCCGACTTCTGACATGGCCCGACTCAAGCATTTGCTTCACTTGATCGTGCCATGTCTTCCTCGGGCGTCCCCGGCTTCTTCTTCCATTCACATTCGTGTCAAACATTTTTCTCACACTCCTTTCTTCGTTCATTCGCTTTACATGCCCGAACCATCTAAGTGTCCCTTTCTTAATCTTACGCATTACGCTTACATCAGCCTTGCATTCTTTACGAATCTCAATATTTTTCACACGATCATACATGGTTTTACCACACATTCGTTTCAGAGATCTCATTTCTACGGCATTCAGTTTACTTTCATCCTTCGTCTGCCAATTCCATGCCTCACTGCCATACATCAGGTTTGGTATCAGCACTCCATTGTGGACGGTTACCATTTAGTGTGTATTACTTACCTACTCGGCTTTATGAGACCCTGGTAACAAATCTATCGTATTTAGAACAAAAAATATATATATTTTATATTTTTTTTAATCATTGAAGATAATTAACAACTCTTAGAATGAAACTGAAAAGACACAGAAAGGAAAAAGATAACGGCAGCAGCTGGGACTCGAACCCAGGATCTCATGGTCTATCCGAATTTCAATGATTAAAAATATGTATATTACATTGAGGTTTATAAGCTTCAATAAGTTATTCCAAAATAAATTAATACATATAATGCTTTTCGCTATTCAATTTTTTTTTCATCATATCGTTTGTCATTCGACCGGGAAGTTTTCTTCTTTTTATAGCTAATTTCTCAATTTTTGAATATTCAATGAGAAACTTGTAAATTGGTTACCCTATCTGTTCAGGGTATTGTGAGGATGCACGAACCCACATTTAAAAGTCTTCTTGCTTGGTTTTAAGTGTGCAAGTTTCCATGTCCTGCAGAAGAATAGAGAAAACATAACAATCTGATTCTTAAATTTATTGGCAATCTGAACTATATTATACATCGTTAAATATATAAAATCACTACCTACATACAATGTTATATGAATAGTTACAGTTTTGTAAAGTTTATATAATTAATGGAATAAATCTTGCAGGTATATTATTGTTATGTGACGAAGTTTTTGTTTGTTTGTTTTTATTTTATTTTTAATATCGATGTCCCATGAAATCACGCATGAGTTTCGGGTTCAGTTTGACTCTGAGCTCTTCTAAGTTTTCTATCTCTAAAGGACTGTCGGAAGGACTGAGCGCGGGTCTTGAGACGGGAAGCCAACTTGGCTCTCTGCACCAGCATCACCATGATGATGACCAGGCCGATGAGGCTGATGAAGTAGAAGATCCAGGTCATGGAGCTCCAGCTAGAGTAGGCTGAAAAATTGCGTGAAAAGCCGATCAATTTTCAGTGGTTTCAGAGAATTTGCATAATACAATAAAGTGTTTTTTTTTTTTTTTTAAATAAAATTTGAAGTTGAACAAATTTAATTAAGTTCTGCAAGTATTTTAGTTTTATATTATTGTTACAGTTGTTTCGGCGTTCAAAGCCATTTTCAAACTGAGGTTAGGCCACATTGATGATTTTATTTACTCCCACCCAATTTTAATTTCGACGGTGTTTGAAATGATTTATTACCGATAAAACCGATTTACTTAGAAAATAATTTCATTTCTCTATTCTGTGAGGTACTTAGTTGAAGATCCAAATTTGTGTTAAATCTATAAGAGAGGTATGTTCATGTTATAAGTGAGGTCTTGTATGTAAAACTCACTGTAGTATTGGTATCTGGTAATGGTGACAGTGGCCCGATGCTCCTCAGTGCCGGGGAAAGACTTGCCGGCGCAAACCCAGGTGCCTAAGTCCTCGTACTCCACGTCCTTGATTGTCAGCTGGCATATGCCCTGGGACAGACTGGTTCCGTTTCCAGTGTAAGCGGTGTTGTTGGCGTACAGTGGATTAATACCTGTGTTCAAAAGTAAATGAATAATAATAATATTTATTTATGCACAAACTATTTTAACAAAAAATATCAAAAAAAACTTTGACTGACTAACTACGAACAATCCCCATTTTAGTTTAGTTCATATTAAGTGTATTATATAAATATAGAAGGAAAACAGATATTATTGACATAGAAAAAAGAAACACAGTAATAATAATTAAGTATAAAAAGATGTGAAAAATAGCAAAGATATTCAATTATGAATACCAGATAATTTAGGTATTGTATAATATTTAATACAAGTTGATGTGTACTTGCTTAGGTTTTTTTTTTAATAAAGTTATGAAGTTGTGAATTCTTGCATGTCGTTTGGGTGCCATGATTGATTTGACAGCGAAAGTAATGCCTTGTGACGACTATTACTATCTCTAAACAAAGATACATTCAGAAATTAATTAAAAATTAATTTGTATTCACTACTTTATTAATATACACATATCTACATGTTTCAAAAGCGATGCTTTTTTCACCAGGAATATATAGTATATTAGGAGTATATATGTATAGGAGTATATTAATAAAGTGGTGAATACAAAATAATTTTTAATTCATTTATTAATAATGACGCCACAAAGTGAATACCAATCTTTTGAAGAAATAATAAAAGATACAGTCGTTTGAAAATTTTATTTCTTTCCAAACATTTATTTTTTCAAAATATATATAAATAAAAAAGTTTTTAAGTAGATAGCTACTTGAGTTGTCCATTTTGAAAATATGTATTCTACTCAAACTACCTTCTTCTTTTGAATATGTAATCTGTGGCTAACCGGAGTGGTATATCTATGGGCTAAACTCAATACAACATGGCGGGTTTAACATTTTTCATAATACATAATTTTAAAACGTTATAGGAACAGTTTTATACATTGGATTTCATTCAAACTACTCTCTAAACTTTCTGGGCACTAATAAGAACAAACTGTGCTATTTTCAGTGAAATCGGTCTAGTAATTTTCGAGAAAATCGAAGACACACAGACAAACATTGATTTTTATGTGTAGAGATTTCATATAATAATAGTGACTTTAAAGAGATGAGAAAAAATAGCATAGAGCAATAGTTTAAGTATAGTATAATATTTAAGTACTTTTAAAGAGACGGGGAAAAACAAATATTATATAGTAATCAATTACGTGTGTTTGATAGGTCCTGGTTGGTTCCACAAGAAAAAAAATGCAATTAATATTGAGTAAAAAAAGATAATATTTATTAAGTAAGGTTGAGTGACATATTCCTCAGCTTCAGGAGCCGACGACGATACTCAAAAGGATGCAGTCCGAAAAGGATGTAGCAAATAGTTAATAACATTTTAAATATTTAACTTGAGTGAGTATAAAAAAGTAACTTGAGTAAATGGTTCAGAACCAAATTGTTGTCCTTTTATGAGGGTTATATGATATTATAAATACACATTTTTGGAAATTGAAACAATTAATAAAATATTAGGGCAAAGTTCAATCTTATCCCGCACAGTGCAGGGCTCAGCCTGGAACAACTGGATTCTTACCAGTCAAGTATTATGAAGCCACGACTTTTTCTCATCATCATAATTACTGTGCTACAGAATTTTCAAATTTTATATTATCACAAACTAGTCCCTACTTACCAAATATTTGATATTAATTATTGATGTTGTAATTACCTTGTCCGTCGGGTCTCACAAACCGACAATACTCCAGAGTTGTGTTGTCGTATGTCCTGCAGCCTATAGTTATCATATTGGAGCTTTCAATTGCGTAAAAATTAACAAGGCCTGAATCTGAAAAATACATATTGAAATATATATTGGAATAAATACAAAAAAGTTCTCATGTAAAATATGAGAATATACTCGTACATACAATTTTCTCTTTGAGACGCGCTACTAAAGTCTCCAGTCTAGAAGGAGTGAGTCCCTTTTGCAATAACAGCATACAAAATCATACATAATTTGATATAAAGTCCATACCTCCTGAAGTGCTATAAGTTCTTTGTACCAAACAACTACTGCTAGTGGCGGCTATGCATACCACATGCACATGGCACAACAAACGTGTTGGCTCAGCACACCATGACACGGGGTATGGTGCTGCTAATTAACATCTCTCTTGATATCTTCCAAAACCTTGAAGGTTTCGAGAGACATGTAAATACTCATGTATCTTAATTTTTATCATTCTAATTAACTTTTCCGCTGAAATGTATTTTCGTTTATTCATGTGTATAGTAAATGGACTGTTATCCACAAAAAATTAAAAAGGTGATTTGTTTAGTAGGCAATGTCGATGTAAAATGATAATAGAAAAAGGAGATATATGGCAATGAACCGTGCTGACTGTCACCGAGCTACGACCAAACTGCACGGACTATCAAAGCGGCGGAGCTAATGAAAGTTATGCATTTGGTGTGCAGATAGGAAATGTGCATAGATGCAATTTGCAGTAGTATGGGTGGACGATGTTGTCCAAGTTGTGCGCGCCGTGCAACATTAATGATGGTTCGTGGTACACCATCCTGTTTCCATTATCTATGTTGGCGTTACTAATTGATTCAGGCAAACTTACTGTAGATTTTGACAGGGATGATCCTCATGATATCGGTCTCATTGGTAGTTCCCATGTTGCAGACCCAATTTCCGGTATCTGTGATTGATGCGTTCTTTATTCTGATTCCACATTCGCCAAAACTAAGACCTCTTCCAATATACTCATAGACAGGATTAGAGGCACCTTAAATACGAAAAACATTTTTTATTGTCACTTAGCAATGACTTAATATAAATAAAAATGAGATAGTTTTGAAAGAAACATAATGCAAGTAGCTCATTATGATTGCAATAAGATTGCAATGGTGAAAAGGTGTTTATCTATTTGTAATGATAGCAACCACTTACCGGGGATGGCAACCAACTGAGAGCCATTTGGAGATCGGAACCAGCAGTATTCTATTTTTTTAGGCTGATAACACATCAGGTCGTAACTATTCTTAATAACCTCCGTCACTGTGGGCGGGTTCCAAATATCTTCAGTTGTCGAGTTTCCACTGACGATATCTGAAATGTGATAAACGTTTAAATATAGATACTATACATCTGAGAAAATGAATGAATATTAACACTGCACAAGAGTCCAAACTATCCAAAGTCATTGGGACTATGCATCCATGGATGAACTACTGGAGGATTTTTGTACTATTTGATGCACTTTAATAAAAACAAAAGGTTGTTTATGGTTTTTCTTGAATAAAATAAAAACATTGACGTAAAAAATTATAAACATACCATACAAATAAAACAAAAAACGAGGTACAAGAAGTTCTCGCATAACTGTAATAATTCATTTTTTCTATACGTTTTACAGTAAGTGCTGTACCTAATGAAAGTTACATGATACATATGTTTTACAGTAAGTGGTGTACCTAATGAAAGTTACATGATACATATGTTTTACAGTAAGTGGTTTACCTAATGAAAGTTACATGATACATATGTTTTACAGTAAGTGGTGTACCTAATGAAAGTTACATGATACATATGTTTTACAGTAAGTGGTGTACCTAATGAAAGTTACATGATACATATGTTTTACAGTAAGTGGTTTACCTAATGAAAGTTACATGATACATATGTTTTACAGTAAGTGGTGTACCTAATGAAAGTTACATGATACATATGTTTTACAGTAAGTGGTGTACCTAATGAAAGTTACATGATACATATGTTTTACAGTAAGTGGTGTACCTAATGAAAGTTACATGATACATATGTTTTACAGTAAGTGGTTTACCTAATGAAAGTTACATGGTACATATATTTTTATTTTATAATTTAAGACATTTTACAAAAATATAAGGCAAAACCTTTTAGTAGTTTGTCTAACGGGAGCTTGTTATTCTAAACCTTATACAAAATTTATAGTTAAGGTTAAGTGTCTACATAAAATAAAAAAAAATGTAAGAATTATATAGAATATTAAGAATATTACTTAAAAATATTTAAAAAAAAAAAAAAAACAAATAACACTAAATCGTACAGAAAATAATACTTTCCAATTATTCAATACAGAAAGTTCCTTTCAGCTAACAAAGTTTTCAACATATGATATTTATTAACTGTTTAGTTTTAATACATTTTTTTTATTTCAGCAGGTAACATATTTAAACAGCTAGAAATCATGTGATCTAAAGTTCTTTGTCCATATTTGTTTGTACGCTTAGGTAATATATGTTATTTAAAAATACAACAAAAAGATAATGAAACATTTTGTACATATTTCAAGTGTTCGAGTATGTTACATAACATGATGTCATGATTTATGATGGATGTATTAAACCAAATATAATGATTTTGGTCTAGCCGTTGACGAATAAAATGTCCCAGATACGGGGATTACCATAAAATTATCACCGTTGGATCATCTGTGGCCTCTGACGATAAAATACGAAACTGTCAAGAACTACGTTCGAGAAATTGGGTTTTCCCCCACGCGGACATAGATCGACAAAGGCCGAGCTTTCCGGTATGGTTGTTTCAGCATTTTTTGAATCCTTGTTTCCTCAATGACATTTTAGAATAAAGTGTTCAAATATTTTGTTCACGCATAATACTTGTGACAGGTCATTTTTAGTGGATTTATAATTTTTGCAACGAAAATAATGTTTTTAATCAACAAACTCTTACAAAATCTTTCTTTATCAAGAAACCATCCGACTGCAAAGTAACCATCGAACCGTTTCACAGTATACCCGTTACGAAAATATTAGGTTCAGACCTAGTAGCTGCCGAGATCTGGCAGTGGGTAGACTTGTTTTCGCGGCGCTCTGTTTAGCAACACTTTTTAAGAATTATTTGGTTAAAAATTGGCAGAAAAAGACCAAATGAGAAATCTTTCACCAGAAAATACAAGTCACAAAAACAAAAACATTTTTGAAGTAATATTTTGTAGAGAAACATTGGTTAGCGATATATTTAATAATGCAGGTACCTACATCGTATAGGGTAGCCCGAACGAATCAATGGTATCCAATCATTTTTTTTACTATGCGTACTTATATTTTTTATAATATAATTTAACATATGTGTTGTTTAATTTTCACGGCAAAGAATCAAATGAATTATTATTCTAAATATTCAATATATTATTGATGTTTGATGTTTGTAAACCAAATAACTTATTGATGTTTGTAAACGTCATTGTAATATTTAATCATTGAAGAAGATAATATAACACATAATATAATATTAACTCCCAGATGCGACTGAAATCTTTTTATTTTCTGTTGTTTTTTTTCGGTTTCGTGGTTCATTTGGGATGTGTTAATATTATCTTCTTCAATGATTAAATATTTTCTAAAGTTGAATATACTCGTATATATATATATACAGGTATATATCAACATACACATATTATGTAACTGCATCAAGGATAATATGGTGACCGATTCAACCGTAATTACTAATTAACCCATTTATTGTTAACTAATCTTTATAATAGACTCGTATTAATACCTAGCGTTGCCCGAGTTACATGCTTATATTACCTGTTATACACGGTGTTCAGAAACTTGTGGTACAAGCGGGAATGTTGTGACCCTAATTTATTTTAAATATTTATCTGCAGATTTCTCTTTTGCTTTCTTTTGTATCACTAGGTACGTTAGTACTTTGTTATTTAGCAATAACTTATAAGAATTTTGGATTACGGCTTCGAGTAGGTTTACGTTTAATATATCATTACGAATGATTTCAAGTAGGCAGTGATACATTGAGACTTTATGGCGCCATCTTGGATTTTGGAATGCGGATAAATATAATGTAGGTGTGATCTATCATTTCAAATGATTCCGTGTTCAATTTATGTCATCTTTTAATCTCAAGTTCATATAAGGATACATATTATTTGTACGGAGTGTAGAAGCGTTTGGATATTGTTTTATTATAAAATGCCCAGGAGTTTAATGATGTATAATGAGAAAAATTATAAATAATTGTTTTATGCAACTCGCCATGCAGTCACAATAATGGTCCAGTAATTTGAAACATCCTCCCTTGCATCAAATGGGGTAGTAATGATTTTTATATGATAAAGACCTAATGATAATGAGTCCGGATATCTGACGGGATTGATAAATTTGATTTATCGTTAGGCCTTCACCATATACAGGGTGGCGTAAAACTACCGTTATGGTTTGAATGTTTAATAACTTTTTAAATTTATTTATATTTTTTATTTTTATTTTAGAATTTTGTGAAGAAAACTTGTGGAATTTGAAATGGAACACTACACAACAGAAAAGCGATCAACAATTGTTGAATTTTATTTTGAAAATCAACGGTCAATTTTTTTCACGCGTACTTGACCTTCAGCACCAACAATAAACCGCCTGGTTGCAAATTTTCGACTACATGGTACAGTAAGACACCTTCCATGTACCGGAAGGCCATGTACGGTCCAACGTGTTGTGGATAGTGTGCAGGACAGTCCAGAAACATCAACAAGAAGACGTTCGGCACAACTGGGGTTATCGCGGAGGTCCGTTCAAAGGATTTTGGCCACATTGCACATGTTCCCGTATAAGGTTCGGCTTGTGCAAGAATTGATTATGCCATTTCATTCCAAACCATAACGGTAGTTTTGCGTCACCCTGTACAATATACCAAAAAACCATAACTACCCCATTTGATGCAAGCTCGGATATTTCGTATTACTGGACTATTATTTATTTCATAGATTATTGCAGCGGAATCAATAGATATAATGTTAAAAGCCCCAATCCAAAATCCAAAAGGCGAACGTAAAGCGCCAAAATATGTCGTCTTCAATACACGGTGTTCGAAAACTAGTAGTACAAGTATAAAATCTACAGTAAATGTTTAAGTTGAGCTGTACATGTATAGATTACAACAATAATATAACCCATATAACTATCAGCCACAATCATAGGATAACCATATTTTTGTTAATATCCAAAATGGCGGAAATAAACAAAGTGTTAAAACATGGCGTCTTCAATTGCTTGTCAATTTACTTTAACCGCCCGAACTTTGGGTTATTATTAAAAATATATCGTTTTTTTCATTAGATTTCGCAATAACAATATGTGTGACTAGTGACGTAACTTGTAAGGGAGACACAAAAATATCCGAACCTATCCGTTAGCTTCGGCTGACCTCGAAATACTATACGAGATAAAGCAGAAACAAACTTGACGTATTCGAATGTTTTGTGGGTTTTTGGTATAGCTTTTTTTTGTACCGGAATACGGCTTATTGCGTTCGGGAGATAATATAGCAGCCGTATCGTATACGTTTGTATGGGTATTGGGTAGGGCGGTTAATATTACAATTTTTTTTTTTTTTTAAATAATATTTGACGGCTGGTCGAGGGGTAAGGCTCTCGACTACGAATCCGAAGGTGGCGGGTTCAAATCCTGGCGTGTGCAAGTAAATTTTATTTAATTAATTTGAGCTGTTTCACAATTAATTCACTTAAAAAATAATAGTTAGTATATTTGCACACGTTCTAGAGTGGAAGATACTCTCAGTATCGCCTTGGTGAAAGACCACCATTCAGAATTGAAACGTTGCTTGAAATGGCTTTTAGCCGTGTTTGGTGATCAGATCTGAATAGCCAGGAATTACCCCACCCTCCTCTTCCACTTCTTCTTCCTCTCCCCAATACCTTCAGCCTGACAAAATTCCCCAATTGGGGATGCCATAGTCTCACTGGCTCCAGACGGTTGGGAGCAGTTGGGACTCTTGTGCGGTATTCATATAAAAATATATTTTTATATATGCATTATAAAAAAATATTATCATGTGTTTTGTTTTTTAATATAAATATTTACTATCAAATCAAAAAACTTTCTTTTTAGTTTCGCTATTTGTAAAATGAACAACAAAAATTGTGTGTTCCTGCTTTTCCATTTTGAATGTTGGTACATATTACTGCACATTTTGTATGAAATAAATCGCGGTAGACGCATAATGCTATATATTTGGTTATTTTCCTTTTCACGTTTACGCACTTCCATGCCCAAGACCCAAATGACAACTTATTCGGTAAAAATGCTGGAACCTAGAATTCATCGATAATTTCACCGGAACCACACTGTACGATACGTTGGTTCGCGGCACATGAGTACACTTTAGTGTCGCCATCTCCCGCCGAGTGCGATAACCGTTTTTCACTGAAAAATTAATTTTGTCTCTCTGGTTATACGGCCTTAAAATCGTATATATATAGCTGAAAATCTATATATATGCATGCAGCAGTAAAAACTTTCAATTGGTGAGCTCTAATGTTATGAAGTTTGTACATCTTTTCGGTATGGGATTTCTAGGTCAATATCAGGTGGAATGATCTGCCGGCCTCTGTGTTTATTCCCTCCTACAAAATGGGTCTCTTCAAGACCCAAGTTTACTCCTTCCTATCCTCTAAAAGAACCTCCACACAGCATCCCGAAAGATGATATAGGCCTTGAAGAAAATTATTACTGTGTGGAGTACTGTAAAAAATATGCAAGTATTTTCTGCTAGCAACATCGTTTCCATCACGAACTATGGAGCTTTAAAGCAGAAATTTACACAAAGAGTCACTTGCATTAATTTATATTTGGTTGAGGAAAATTCTTCTGAATACGGTTTCCTAAGAGAAAAGAGAAATGGTACAATTTTTTTTTTCAAAATAAATAAAACCATCTGTGTTTTTAGTTCGTAACATAAAAATAATAAATAACATCATGGAAACAACCCATATATCTGTGTCTTATTCTTCTCTATAATATAAATAAGAATTTCGCGGGCGGGCGGTGTTCGTTTATTTTGCATACAAATTTGTAGTTTAATAAAACATACCGAGATGAATACCGAGCTTGATGAAATTTTGCACACCCGTTTTTAGAAACAAGACGAAGGTCACTGTCTACATGAGATTTTGAAAAACCACCCCTATTCTCCTTTCTTGAAGAGAATTGTAGGGGTAACACATCACAACCTGAAAACCTTACTCTAAACCGGGTAATTCAACCAGTTGATAAATAAAACAAGTAATTCTCTAATTATCCATTGCCATTTGATAGTCTACCTTCCAATCGTGGGTCATCCGTCTCCAAGATATCGATATAAGCCCCGACCTCCGTGTTGTCATCTCCGTGAGTGATAATGCATTGCCAACTCAGCAAATCCACATCCTCTGCATCCTGCACTTGTATTCCACAGTCCACGATGGTGTTTCCTTTGCTGTCTTCACTGAAATCACAGGTTTAAAACAAATTTCATTTTGCTGTTTTATAAAATAAAGTAAACAATTAACTCAAGTATTTGATTCACTTGATCGTGCCATGTCTTCCTCGGAAGTTCCCGGCTTCTTCTTCCATTCACATTCGCGTCATACATTCTTCTTACACTCCTTTCTTCGTTCATTCGCTCCACATGCCCAAACCATATTTATTTATTTAATGTCAATGGTATAAATAAACCATAAACAATAATTACATGTTACAGTTAACTACAAGCCTAAGAATATAGCACGAATCGTTTTAAAGGGCAACTATTGAATGAGGCATTAGGTCGTTCAATGACAACAGAATAAAAGTTCATGAAGGATATGAAAGTAAAATATATGCGTACATATAAAACATATAGTAAACTTGAGTTAAATTAATATTGATTGAAAATATATGATACTCGTAGTATAGCCTTTTTATACTAACTTCCCGTGCAGTTAAATATATCCGCTACATCTGCGTATCTATTACTAACTTCATGTAATATAGGTACAAGCGAGTGTTTGTAATGCTCAGTCCTGGTGTTGTTACATTTAAACAGGATTTTGGAACGAGCTTTTCCGGATCTACGGTTTAAGGCCATCCACTTGCTAAAATTCCAACGAAATCACGCGCTCCTTATGCAGGTGGTGACAAGGTCGAAATTCCCGCTTAACATGGTCGCATATTTTGATTTATGCAAAAAAACGTCACTAAAATGCGTGTTTTATTTTAATTTGTAAAGCTCAGGCATAAATATTAAAATGTTTTACGGTCATATTCTACAAAACTTAATTTGCCACAATTAACAATACAATATCTGAAAAAGGGTACAAAAGGCCAAGGTGTGTTCTACTTGCATTATTTAATTAAATGATCTATGATATTTCTAGGCCACCAAATTCTCAAACCGAAAACACACGATTTTGCATTACTTCCCATTGTATCGCCTTAACGCATTTTAAAATATAATAAACAGCTGATAGTAACCCCGTAACGACACATTTTTTTCTAATTTCAACGTCGGATTCGATTTCTTCGAAAAATAAACCTCAAATCTACCGCAAAATCGACTCCAAATGTGATGTAAATTCACGAGTTTCCCGCTTGCACCACGAGCTTCCGGACACCATGTATATATTTTAAAAGCAAACTATCTGTACGAGTATGTTGAAGCAACAAACGTTCATGGCTGAAAAAATTCCAGTGTCGCATTTTTCCATTTAAATAAATATACAAATTGATTTATTGGAATGTGACATTGAAACGACGTGTGCTGTTAATGGGGCAGTTATTTTAAGAAGCATCATCACTCACTAGGTTTCCTTTCCGTAGTAGGAGTATCGTCCATTCCCGAGGTATGGAGTAGGAGTGAACACATTTCCATCAGAGCGGACCATTCTGCAGCTGGTGATGGATGGCACCATGAGGGAGCACACCATCTGCAGGGTTTTGCCGTTGTTGGATATCACCACAGATGACACCACTGTATCAGTGTTGATTGTCGCTGTGAACATGAAATATAATATCAATAAAAATAAATATATAAAAAATCAATAAAACCATTGCAAAATTAAGATACCTTAAATATATGTTTTCTATAGACTTAAGGAAGTTCTCAATATTGACAATTTGAAAATGATTTACTTTTCCATCATTTACGGTATAATGGGATTTATTTTAATTAACCTCTTCAAATGACTCAAAAACATATTATAAAAGTAACATACGAGTATAATAAAAATAAAACATTTTCAACTGACGTATTATACAAAGAATCTAAGTTATTCTATATCCTTAAAGTATTTATTTTACAAACCGTGAAGATGCCTTGAAGGATGTCTTTGAAAATCAAAAACAAATGGAAAATAACAAAATCGTGTTATTAAAAGGGCTAATAGCGTGTTTTATTCTACTCAATTGTACACTAAATTAATGCAAACACACCGCTGTTTTATTGGTCCTCGTACATTAATTACCTCAACCTTTTACCAAAAGAAATTCAAACGATAAATAAATAAATTATGTTTCTACGTAAAAGTAGTAAACTGATGGCTGAATGATCTAGACTAGGTGTTGAGACATTATAAAACCTTTGTTATTTATTTCTGCTTACTTTAACTATAACTTCAACATTTATGAATTATAAACAATACATTCTGCTTCCTTATAGTATAATTCTAAAATTTCCATTAAATATTGTACTTTCTTGTTGTCACAATACTTTAAATAATTAATATTCTCGCACTCTTATTAACTTAAATTACTCATATTACCCACACACAGTGTATGTCTGTTCCCAAGTCTTATTATTTTAATCTCAAAAAAGCATGTAAAAAAATTGTGTATCATTTATGTTCTACTTTATGATAAAAATTGTGGGAAAAAATTAAAGGAAAAAAAAAGAAATAAAAAAATACATATACGAGTATATATATTAGTTATTAATTGTTTTTGTGTTTAATTCGTAGAATTCCATTTAATTTTTTTTTAAATTTAATGTAAATCAAATTTTTAAATAATAACATTATTAAATTTGATTTACATTAAATTTAAAATATATATATATATATTAGATCTGCGATTACCCACCTGTATGGTGGTCATTAACAAAATAAACTGAAACACCAATTGTTCCGCATGTACAGGGGAGTTATCCAACAACTACACTCGCGAGTGAGTCTGTGCAATGGATATTGACAAGTTCACCGTATGCAATAGCAGACAGACCATCACTAAAACGATGGCAAGGCAATTACTGCAATGGTCCCATTGGCTCTCATGCATACAATAAACGCCAAAGAGACCATTTACTTGTTCTCAACAAAGCCTTGGAATGAAATACCACTATCTATTCGAAGGTCGAAATCACTGCAGTGCTTCAAGAAGTTATACAGCGAATGGTTGCTGACTGCAAGTTATCCGAATAACACCATCATTGATAAATAATGAAATTGATACTCGTGTTAATGATTTCGGATTGATTTTTTTTTGTATTTTAGATTTTATTTTTTTATTTATTTCTGTGTAAGATATGTAGATAACATTAACTTTATCTGATTTCTAGAGGCACTGCTGAAAACCAGCTGGACTTCGGGCTCCGGAATGTATAGCTGAGTAGTGACCTTTTTGTCAATTTCTAAAATTATGTAAAATTAACAACAAAAAATTAAATCTTACCGACAAATAAATGTTTTTTTATATTATTTACCAACTAGCGGCGATTTAAAATGTAAAGAAACAAAAAATCACATACAAACACCATTATTATGCAGGGGGTGAACACGGTAGGTCTCAAGGCTGTGTTTTAGGTTAAGCCAATAATATTTAGGCAGGGTTGTTTCAATTACCGTCATATTTGATCGACGATTAGCATGAATTTGAACGGTCCCCGTTTAACGCCTATTCATCTTTTTTAAAAATTGTGATTACCCGTCAATCATAACAGAATGACCGTAATCCTCGATGGTTCATTCAAATTTAACCAAAAGCTGAATCGGCTGTAAACAGGGATTTTCACATATAAAAAACATAAAATTTAAGTTGTTAAAATTTCCAACTTTATTCTTGTCTGTGAGCTTTTGATCATTATTATGTCATAATTCTTCACCTGCAGTTTTATTGTTAACATTGACAGTGTAGCTATACGTCCTCGTGTCCGTCATCCCGGGCAGGCCGAGCTGAACCATCCACTGACCGCTGTGCTCTTGGCCAGCTGCGGACAGCCGTAAGGAGCAAGGCCCGTTCTGCGTGACCAGAACCAATCCCGCGGGGTTGGAGGCCCTGCAGTAGATGGCGTCCTTGGGACCGAACGTGAGCGAAGCGGGGGAGCCGAGATTCAGGTCGAGAGGGGTGGTTTCCACCTCGGGAATTGCTGGAAACAATTAAACCAGTAAGTTAAATGTACAACAGTGTACACAGTTAGGTATGCATTGTAAGTATAGCCACCCTGAATTAATGTAATTTTCGGAAAAATCGACTAAATCAAACGAATTGGTATGACTGAAATGTTTCGGTATACTTGTGGTAGGTACAGAAGTAATTTTGGAATCTGGGCTCTATCGATAAAATATTATTACTTTTTACTGGTCTTTGTCTGTTGCAGCCAAATGATTGTGGTTGAATTTTAAGTAATTACCTTTCATTTGAGTTTAGATGCAAAGCAAACGGGCTAGCTATAAAAATTAGGTTTGCAACTCTTTTGAAACTTTACTGATTATTATTATATTTTTTTATTATTATATACTTATTAATATTAACTAATTTTTATTTGTGTGTTATTATTTACTTATTACTATTTACTGATAATTATTTACTTATTATTATTTACATATTATTTACTCACTACTTCTTGTTAACAAAAATATGGTCACCCTATGATTGTTGCTAGTTAGAACACATATACTTTATGATAGTTATTTGGGTTACAATGAAATTATTATTGTTGTAATATATAAATGTACGGCCCAAATTTACTGTAGATTTTATAGTTTATGGTCTGAATAACTTTGGGGTTATTTAAAAAATGTATACATATTTATATATATATTATAACATATCGTTTCACTAAAATTGTAAAGCCGCTCATCTCAACAGAGGACTGTCCTAGTCAGATAAGTGGCTAATGTTTTTGTATTTGTTTTTTAATTTTAAGAATAAATGAATGTACTCTATTATCTATTTATGGATATTACTTTACATAATGAACGTGATATTGGAGTCTGCATGAGAGAGTCGGGATGAAAGAGAGATAACTGTTGGTACGTACACATATACAGAGAATGCACGGTTCACTATCTCCTGTCATCCGAGATAATACATTCCATTGACTATCATTCCTCCATCCCAATATCACATTAGAACCTTAATGTAAAGGCCCATGGTACAAAGGGTAAAGATATAACACTTTCTGAAGAGATGAGCATTATAGTTTGAAAGCGCACTAAATCATTATTGTTTAAGGGCCAGCATTCAAAAATGGCCCTAAACATCACTTTGCAGGTTGCTAACAAAATCAATGCCACAAAAGATTTACCTGTAAATTAAATACGGGTAGTATAGGAAAATATGTAAGGTTTCAAAAGACAAATAACTTCAAACCGCAATCTTTAAATTATATGAAATACATCCCGAAATGTCTGAAAATAGGTGAAACCAATTTTAAACGTTTTATCTAATATTCTAGTATGTATTTCATATGGAATTTGAAAGATAATAGTTTGAGGATTATTGTGTATTGAAACTTTATACATTTTCCCAATCAAACGTACAGAATTAACAATTTTTTAAATTTTGTTTTAGTAACAAACAGTACATGTATAAAATGAGTGGTGTACAAATTACAAGGTTTTAGAAAATTATTACAAGGATCGGTACCAATGACATGTCTCTATGTAATATCTAAGTGGTCATATACATTTTACCGGGCGGGGTTAGTACAATGCTAGGGAATGATGTATGGTAAAGATAACGAGGTATATGAAAAAAGTAAATAGTGTATAAGTGTGTGTGTGTGTGTGTGTGTATGTGTTTGTGAGCGTGTATGTGTACCTATTACCAATGTGTCTGAATAGTGCTATGTACTGGAGTGTTGTGATTGCGCATTGATGTTACGAGTAATATTTTTCTTAAATGATGATAGGGAGTCAATCAAAGTATTTCTTGAGCTAGCAATCTGGAAAGTGTGTATTTTTGGGTGCAGGCAATTAAACAAAAAAAACAGTTTCAACGAACTTCGTTTAGAAATTGTATACTGTACCCCATTTTTCAGTGTAATACGTTTTTTCATTGAATTTTTTCCCTTTAAATTTTACTAAAAAATGTTTATGAAATAGTTGCGGTGGTGGCGAATATTCAAGTAAATGTTTAGTTAATTACTCTCTGTATTTGTGTTATAAAAATGAAATGATTGGTCTCTTACGTATAACTGATATATTTATTTTGCCAGTAAAGATGACATCCCCATGAATTTTAAAGGTCCATTGTCCATTGATATCGTTTTCCACATCCCTGAAGGTCATGGAGCAGTTGGTGCCGATGTCCAGGTAGAACCTCTGGGCGAGTTCCCTCGCGGAGGACTCTGTGCTCGCCCCCGGAACTATGATTTCGCACGCCGTTAGGTTGTCCGGAATTTCCGCAAACACTAAGTACAGGGTCTCCCCTTGATACACGGTCACAGAGTCTTTGGGAATCATGCCAACCTCCTCTGAAACAAAAAAGAAATTATAATTAGAAGACCAAAAAAATGGATCTGGTCAATAAACACGCATGAAGACATTTAAGACCATGTTTATTTTCTGAATGGTAGTTTTCAACTGAGGAATGGTCTAAGCAATTACCTTTGCTTTGCCTAGATACCAAAATTTCATTATCATTCTGTAGTCCAAATATGGTCAGGAATCACTGGTTAAAGTAAGTCAGGTACATCTCTTAACACTCTGTATAAGTATATAGATAAAGCAAATTAAACAAAAGGTAAACCAATAAACTTTCTTATGCTAACATTGGTTAAATGCAAGTATTTTATTTATCAATCTAACAGGAGAAAAACAAAACAACAAGGAAGGGGGAACAGAAAGAGGAAGGAATAGGATCGGGACAGGAGATGCTCTCGATACATTTTATACCCGTTCACCAATTTGTGGATATGCATTGTGTTATATTGCACACAGATACGAGGAAATAGAGAATGTATCCTAAGATCGGTCCTGCATGGGGTAAATGAAAAAACAGTTGATTTGTCGGGTTGGTCTTGACGGTATGTGGATTTTTATAAAAGATGTTCTGAGGTATTCAGCGAATACAAATTAGAAATTAAAACATTGAAATCGATAGAACAGTACAGAGACCGTAACTAGTTTTGTAAAATGTATAAGTAAATAAGTCTTTAAATAATAAATGTCTTACCCTCGATTGTGATGAGCAGAGGCTGCGTCACGGTGTAGTTCTGCAACAGAACATAGAACTCAGTTGAGAGGATCCACACTCCCTGGTGGTTAGCGGTGATGTTGCTAATCTCGAAACCGCAAGGATTGGTCCAGTCGCTCTTGTACTTGATGTTTGGATCAGTAATATTTCCCCCCGAGGCCGGGTACAGTTGGTAGGAAACTCCGTTTTCCCTTTGAAGGTTGCATGTTGTGAGGGTACTCAGTGAACTGGCTGATATGCCGTAGTTGACAGTTCCCAAACGGTCAGTCTTCAGGTTAATCTCTACAGATTTAAGACAAGGGAAAAGTTGTATTAGGATAAATGTTAGTACTATTTAAAACAAGAAGGAACTCCAGTCCATTTTTGTTTTTGTTTGTTTTTATTTTTATTTTTTTTTATCAATAACGATGTTCAAACTTAAATATATGTATATTTAGTTTTTTTTTCTAAAGTTACTTTTCATAATTAAAATAATTTTCAAAGTTTCAATTTTTCAAAGGCCGCCAAAACGCTCCAAATCTCTGGCCGGTCGGTTTTGATCAGTTTTGAAGTGAAATGTTAAAACAAGGATGAGCTTTACCGTACATAATTTTGTATTCTATTCATAGTAAACCATAACTAAATATAAGCAATAACATTATGTACCTTTTTAGATACTCACTCGAAGAATAATAATATTGTTGAGCTTTAATATTATCAAAATATCCACATTGACAATTGGTTTCATCATGAATACTCTAATTTCTGGTATTAATAATAGTTTTTTTTATATATTGAACAACAACTATAGAGCTTAAAGTCACCCAAATTAAGATTAAATTTCACCAAAACTAAAAAAATACCAAATCGAATAATAAACATTTCCATACTAATCCAAAAACAGAATGCGCACGTGACGTCATATGTTCCAAATGCAATGGTACCAATAAACCTATGTATATTCTGTATTTTTCTTCTTAAAATTATTGTTAATACTATGTATCATGCGGTATAAATTTTCGCTCGTGGTAAATTTTGAAAATACACAATATTATTTTTATTATTTCTACGTTACATAATTGTATTGCACTGTTTGTTGTAACTTAAGATTTGTTTTATGTAAAAGCCCTAAGGGCGTAAATAAATAAATAAATAACTCGGTGTTTTCATGAGATTATTTTTCACCTTTAAATAATGATTTATTAATTCTGCGTATCATTATATACTCGTATAATAAAGGTTATATATTCAGAATCGGCGTTTTACTGGAGTTCCTTATTGACAAATAATATGTTATATGCAATTGAAACAGAACAGAATTTTCTAGTAAACCGCCTAATTCTTATGAAAAATCACCTCGAGGATTTTTTACACATAGAGAAATGAATTCTTAAGGAATAATTAAAAATTTGAAATGAAATCCATGTAGAATATACTCGTAATAAGGCCATGCAAACTAGCAACCAAATTCAAGTACAAGTATTGTGAAATCTTGTGAACAACATCAATAACGTTGTAATTTTCAATGTTAGCACTGTAGCTCACTCAAAAGTCACTGGTGAAATATATTTATTATACAGATGCCATTAATCACTAAAGAACGGATATGTGTTTCGGCCAACCAAACTTTTCATATCGAATATCTGTCTTTTATTTTTATGTTTCATAAGTTTACTTTACAAGTATTGAACATTTTAATATTAAACTAATTGCTAAGATCGTTATTGTAAGCAGTGGCGGGCAGTCCATACGAGTATAAGCTGAAAAGTTGTGCCTGCCTTAAGATTTCTGATTTCTTCAAAATATGAGGACTTTTTTTGTCATATATTCGTTCTACCCTAAGAAAGTGTTAAATATTAAATTTTTAGTCGCAACCTGTCTTGAACGTCTTATCTTTCAAACGATTGTCTTCCTCGAGTTAGTTTTTTTTATGAAGATTCACACAAAAATGCAATTTGTATGTATTAAAATAAGCGGCAACGTTATCGACCATTTTGGTTGATAGTTCGTAGTTTTTTATGGCTACTAATTTTTTGCAGACGAATTGTGTTAAATTTACTTTGATTAAGATACCCTGCTCTCGTTAGCGGTAATTTTAATGTTATTGTTAAGTATTCCGGTTTTAACAAATTCTTAGTTGAAATGTGACAACGTAATAAATACTTCACAATTTTCCAAAAAGCGGTAAAATAGCGAAATTCAACAGCTACATTATATGGAAATGGTAATGGCCAACAAACAGGCTCAGATTTTCGGTAAAAAATATAATGAACCTCCGAAAAGCTTCAGTTTACCGTCGGTCCAGGAGCAATGCACTCCACTGAAAGGTTTTTAACGAATACGATTTAGAAAATTAAACACAGATATATATTTTCGTAAGGGTGGTAGCCAAGGTGCACTTTTGATTTATTTGCGATTTTAGAGCCGAGATTTCGTAACACTTTTGTAAGAATTTGGTAGCTATTGTAGAAGGCCGTAAAATAAATACCGAAGGTAAAAAATATTCTTACGGTCCTCTAACTGAAGAGTTATTGAGTGCATGACAACTTCTCTTTCATTGAAGAAGTGGGCACTGTTGGTTGTTAGGAGCCATTTTCCTAAGTAATTCTTGTCAACATTTAGGATCTCAAATCCGCAATGGTGAGTGGGTGTCGACACGAAGTTGATGTTTGGATCTGTCAGGTTAGCTTCCTTAACTGGGAACAACTGGTAAACATCCCCGCCAGGATTCTGCAGAAAGCAGGATGTCGGTTCTGCGCTGGAGTTGGAAAGAATCGCGTAGGAGGCTTCTCCCAAATACTCCAACTTCAGGGTAATTTCTTTTGTCGGCACCGGAACATCTTTGGCTCCGACTGGAAAAAAAAACATTTTTTTTTAAATTAAAATTTTCGCAGGCCAAGGAATACAGCTATTCGTCGACTTACGACCGCGATCGGTTCCGGCAAATAGGTCGTAAGTCGGATCTGGTCGTAAGTCTGATGATGCAATAATGTCGTAATATATACGCGCATTACTTGCGCTGCGTAATGATGTTATTATTCGACGATAATCAAGTAATGAGTAGAGTAAAAATCGTTACATATTGCATTCATATTTTTTGTGATAACGCACAAAGTTCCAGCTGCTCCACCAGAGGCAGTGATTATTTGGGGAAGGGGAGGAGATAGGGAAGGTTGGGAAGTGTATACATATAAAAGTAAGTGTGGAAATTTTTATTGGTTGCGGTATTTTTTTTTCATAAACATGGTGATATTTGTCTGGATCGTTTGTTTTTTCTTCTCCTCATATTCACCGCTTTCTTCTTCCGCTACCCTTTCTTCTACTAATTCGATAAGGCCTTCATTCGTTAGTTCTTCAGATTCTTGTCGACCAAGAGTCTGAAGAAAATGAAATGATCACATAGGTGCAGAGCCAATCGCAGCTTCACGAATCCTTTCTTTCTCCTTCAAAATTGTCGAAACACAGAGTGTGATAGCTTTAAATCAATTGCATCGGCACTAACTTTTTTGCTCCTTCGTGCTGTTTTATTACACTTATTTTTGCATTCAAATCGATGGCTTTTCTTTCCTTCTTGACAGGTTGATGATTTGACAATTTCCTTTTCGTAGACATTTCGAAAGGGCTCGAGAAGTTACTAAAATATAATAGGCTAACAACACACCTTTACCGAGCGACCGCAACTTGTGGTCGTAAAGTCGAACAGTCGTAAGTCGCCATAGATCCTAAGTCGACGAATACCTGTATTGCATAAATCGGTTCTGTATGCGGGATCGAATTAAAAATAAGAATTACAAATTAGTCGAATGAATGATAAGATATTGTTGTGCAATAATTCGAGAGGTGTACAAATTAAAAAATCATCGAGAAAAATGATGAAAATGCATCCCTCACTTTACGCGATCTCGCAGTACGCGTTATCGTATTAAAGCAATAATGAGGAAAAAAATGATATTGTGGTAGGTACCATAAATATATACTTTTCTTTGGGGTTAGTGGAAAAAGTGTTCACATAATAATAATTATTATGTTTTATTATCTTCTTTTTATAATAAATAATGATATCCTCACTGGGATTTCCCCTGCTGAGGATTTCATTTTCAAAATATTAAATTACATTGTTTTGCTTGATGAAAAAAATGAAAATATTTGCAAGGTGAGGTGTTTTAAGTGCAGTTGAATGGTTTCGGCGTTAGTCTGTATTTGGTGTTAATATATTTTCTATTTCAGATCTCCCTATGTAACGTATCCGGTGTTTAAATAATAATAATAATAATAGTTGGATGATTTGTATATCGCCGTTTTTGTGAAAAATCACCTCAAGGGCGCTGTACAAATATTTCTTAACTAATTATATACAGACAGATACAGAAAAACATACTTACTGCAGCTGCAGCTGGCAGGTCGCTTCAGATGAACACAGTTTTATTAGAAAAATTTATTTATAGAGATTATTTTATTTGATTTTTAAATTTATTATGGTTGTTGTGATTTTTAAAGGATAGTGGGATTTTGTTGTAGAGTTTAGTGAGTTTAGTACCATAGTATAAGAAGTTTTTTGTCCAAATTTTGCGTTTGTGGTTCCTTGTTGTTTGTGTTTTTTACTCTGCGCTCTAGTATTTCTAATGTGTGTGATTGTTGTTATTTTATTTTTTTGTATTTATGAATGTAGTATTGTTTTAGAGTATAATTATTTTAATGACATAGTATAAATTTTGTTAAAGATTTCATCACTGCTAGTTCTTACAGGACTTTAAGAATAATTTTCATGAGGGCTTTTTGTGTTCTAATGAGTAAATTAAGAACATTATCACTAGCGCTGCCCCCTCCGATAATACCATATTCTAATGGTGATTGGCAGACAGCCATGTAGATCTTAATAAAAAAAATTGTACTGAGGACATTCCTGAGTAATAAGATTTCCCATAAGATGGGCAAAAACCAAAACAAACTAAGCATGGGCTAGCAGGCTAGAAGGAAACAACCTTAGGAGGACATCTGGAATAGAAAACATTATTTTTTTCTAGAAATTGTGAAGGGGCCGAAAAAATAATAACAATAATACTTGAATATTTCATATGGTACCATTCTGTAAAATATTACCTCAAGGGCGCTAAACAAGGCTACAAAATAAGCCAAAACTATGGCTAAAATTTCCATAAATATACTTAAATAGTTTTTAAATGAGGTGATCATATTTCATAAAAACTATTGAAAAGATTGCATTAAAACGTTTTAAACTCTACTTAGATTAAAGTTAGCGAAATGAATTGATGATAAATGATTGATATTTACGTATTATATTATTTCATTATTTATATAATATTATGTCGAAGGTTGTGAAAAGTTTCGGACATTTGTACAGCAGTGGCTCGAGAAATTGCGCGGTGGTGCATATAATACAGGGTTTCTCAAGATGATGGACTCAATTTCGTGCCACTATATTACCCGAATTATACGTTACATATTAATGATCTACGTAGCAATTGAAATGGGAGGTCCGAAAGTTTCGAATCCCACAGCCAGGGGCGTTATTCCCGTTCCTTTTAAGGAAGATTCCTTGCGTTTTTCCTTAGGGTTAAAGATTTCTTGATTAACTGCGGAATTACGGTGAGACATAGTAAACAGATCCTAAATAGATTGTCAAGAGATTATTTAAAAACACAAATTGATGAAATATCTTCAAGTGACATAAGATTTAAAACATTTTTATTTTATTTTTAAATATCATAAATAAGCCTTTTAAAGAAGAATCACTTTTTATAAAAAGGTATCCACCTCATTAGATAGTAATGACCTTTTTTGTCTCTAGTTCTAAAAGTGACAATTGAATTTGTGCCGACCGAAGACGTGGGATGATTTATTTTAAAAACTCGGTTCCGATTCCGAGTTTAGCCACATGGCCTCGATTCCTCGGACTCGGTCTTCATTTCTTTCGGTCCGTGTAGGTTCCGGAATCAAAAATCGCTCATATTACACTAATGAATAGGGACGCCTTTCGTTTATGACTCCAATCCAAAACCTTTGCCGTTCCTTAAGTGTGAGTTCGAAATGAGTGAATCGACGACGAAATCCACCGCCTTCGGAATCGAATTCATTGGACTCGGCCGGTCGTACCGACTCTCTTCAATGCCGCGCTTGACGTGAATTGTCGAAAATGTCAACATCTATATAATGTTTACTAGATAATTGTGTTTAATGTAAATAATAACGTAATTGGTAACATACTTAATATTGAGTTTTTCTTTTGTTAATTCATCGAAAATATTGAGATTTTTGATGAATGTCGCTCTCTGAATTCAGCTGACAGCTGTCATCCGAGAGAACCGGGACCGCAGTTAAGCAAGAGGGCTTTAATCCCAAGGAAAACGCGCCCCAGGTCACTCATAGTTGCGCAAAAGACCGCTAGAGTGCTCGCGCCGTCAAGGAGCCAATTCGCGTCAGTTGTGTTCGCGAGTTCTGTGAAACTGAGTCGGCAACTGCAGTGCAGCCTACTTTTTGTTTCCATTTTAATATTGAATCTCCAACTAGATAGAGTACTTATCGTTGGTATCACTAATTTGAACAAACTGGATGTTTCTGTAACGGAAAAAGCTCAGACCGACCCCGTGTATCACAGAAGAACGTGGGAAATTAAGTTCGTAATTTTGAATAACGCAGTAATATTATTATGGTATATATATTTTTTATAATTTATTTTTATTTTTAAGAATCATAGTTAAATTAAAATATACAACAAGAAATGAGATAAACAAGAGCTACAGAAAAAGAACAGCACATACGAGTACACAATACATGAATGAACCAATGACAAAAATATACACTTGAGAGAACATTCAAGTCAAAGCTGAACAAGGTTTTGGCAGAGTCCATGATTTTAGACATGCTAAATGAAAATCTTCGAAGTTTATTTATTGTTTTAATGCCTGACATTTAGACTGGTACCAAACATTTCAAGGCCCTGGCTTGAGTCAAAAAGTCTCGAAATTCTGGATTGTGGAGAATGGTACTCATAATTAGTAGTGTTGATTGAGGAAAAGGAATTTATTGTTTCTGAGTCTACGACAAGGAATTTTGAACAGGATATCAATGTGAATTCAGACACTAACGATATTCCGTTAGTCTAGCTGTGCGAATTAGTAGTTTGTCATGTGGTAGTATAGTCAAGGCTTTAGAAACACGGTTTCATCAATAATAATTTCATAATGAATATATTTTTTTAAAAACATTAGTGTTTGGCTCCACACCTTCTGAGGTCGGCAGTCAGCACCAACCTATCTTACTCTAATGCGTGTTCACGATACGCGATTATTTCTGAGAAATAATGAATCGCGTAATGCGAGGGACATCTGTACCTACTTTATTATCTGAAATGAATATGAATATGAACCTACGTACGTCATATTTGTATTTGTAGTACCCGTGGACTAACAATATGTATCTGGGAAGAGGGCAGAGGATAGGAACTTGCTTCATTGCAATGGCGTATCTTGATAAAGAATAGACAAAATGATTGATTTTATCAATATGATAAAATCAATTAACCCCGACAAATCCACGAGTTATTATTAACTTTTAGTGCCGCGAAAATACCAATCGGAAAGCAAATTCAGTATCCGTTGAACGCCGGCGTATTCGATAGATGTATTTATCTAAATATAAGGACATATTCTGGAGAAACTGCTCATGCTATGTGAGTACAATTGTATAAATATATACAGATTACCTGAAAAGACAGTACAATTTACAAAAAACATCATTTTGCAAAAAAACAAGTAAGTTATTGAGAAAATAGATTTAAGCAAATTTACCCTCGGCACACTACGGAAGAATAAGATTTCTTTTTTTATAAGAAAATCTCTTTGTACCTAAATATCACTAAAACGACATGCACGGTGAGTTCTGGCTTCAATAAATTTGCACAACTTTTATGTCCGGTCATCGCTACTATGTTTAGTTCACGCTATGGAGTTTTGAAATAACCTTTTGGACAAATAAAAAAAAATGTATTTAAAAAAAAAATTATATATCATTGGATACGTTGTGGAAATCAAAACATTAAAAAATAATAATTGATAAAAAACTTACCGTTCAAAAAAATTGAAAACAAGGCCAGATAAACAACAATCACAAGACTTCCCATGATTCGGTTCTATACGAAAAACGTGTACGCTCTGTAAAAAATAATCTCACATAATGAATACGCCAAACGAAAACCAACTTATCTATGGTATCTTTCACGTTATCGATCGGGTACTGATTCGCTGCTCGCAATCCGTCAATACTAAAGATTAGTGAACGCACGACGACCTCCGTCGACTTCCCATCCGGTGGTCGCGGGTTCTAATCCAAGCTTGCTTTTTACTAATTAATATGTATTATTTCCACAGAGCAAATAGTACATAGAGATGCCCGACACGCAAGGGAAAGAAACCAAAATAAGAGGGGCGGGGGACAGTAAAACTTGTAATTTGCTTACCGCAATCAAAATCACGCGAAACAAGCGTGGACGGCAGTGAATCAAAGCTGGTGCCGAAATGGGTGTCACGTGACCTTTGCCTCCAGCCGTCGATGTCGTAATTTACTTGGGCAAGTCTATTAATTCTGAAGTCGGTGGTTATTTCAAATAATATATACGAGTATGTAGACGCAGTGTGTTTGCGGTCAGTTCTGGAGTGGTAGTGATAGTCTGAGCGTCGCCCTGACGAAATATCACCTAAACTTTTCTTGAAATGGCTTTAGCCGTGTTTAGTGACCAACTAGGGATGCCATGGTCCACTTGTTCCGGACAGTCGGGAGCGGTTGGGACTATTCACAAAAATAAACTAAAACTACTCTAAATATTATACTGTTGTACCGACGAGGAACATTTTTCTGCAACACTTCCACAACCAACTATCAGTCTCATTCATTAACCAATAGGATTCCTGATCTGGGCAACAGGTTTGGAGGTATTGTTGATGTATTTGCTGACTCCATTTATACAGTAAAGCGTCATCTATACAAGCACTTTAATGAATTCTACAATATGTGGTATTGTAGCTTGGATAATAGCGTTAATGATATGTCTTATAATATTGTTTTGATTTTCTATTTTATGTTACTTTTAAACCTTTGAAAAGGATTGTTCATTACATTATGGCGTCGTGAGTTCAATTCCTCGGTTGGCTAAGTCCTCCACCACGACACAAGCAACATCTTCCGCTTACTGTGATGGTAGTAGGAAATTTTCCAATATTTTCAGGTTATTTTCGTAATTGTAATTTTTGATAGCTCTTAATATTATGTTCTAAAATCCACGTAAAAGCCCAGATGGGCATATAATCAAATAAATATATATATAAATTTAAAAAATATATTATGTGATACCACACATGAGTCCCAACTGTCTAGAGTCAGTGAGATTATGTCATTCCCTATTGGGGTATATTGTGAGGCTCTAGATATTGAAGAGGGGAAGGACATGGGGAAGAAGGAAGGTGGGGAAGTACCTGGCTATTCAGATTTGGTCACCAAACACGGCTAAAACCATTTCAAGTAACATTTCGATTCGGAATGGTGGTCTTTCACGAGGGCGATACTGACAGTATCTATCACCCTGGAATGTGCCGAAAATATACTACACATTATTTTAAAAGAATAAATTGTGATATAACCCAATTTGTTTTATTATATTATTATATTTATTATGTTACTATTATAATAAGTCTATCCTCACTGTTTATTATCTCTCAATTTGTTACAATCATTGATCACAACATGCTGCACCTATATTGTTCTATTATTGCGCTGCATTTGTGTGAAGACTGTAATTTATTGTTGTATCATTTAATATTGTTGAACTAAACTCCTGCTGACAAGCTACTTGCAGTGGCTTGGCGGGTACAAGTTCCTATTGTACGTAATTAATACGCACCTCCGGATTCGTATCCGAGGATGGTAACCACTCAGCCACGGAGACCGCCAAAAACCCAACCATGGAAACTATTCTTAAATCGAACATCGTAAGAACGTATTCAAGTACGTAGTTACAAAACTCGTCAAATGTAACCAATTTCTGTTGAATCATCACCGGCATGTTGCCTTTGTTATCAACTAGGTACGCGCTAATAAATTATTATTGTTAAATTTTATAGGATTCGTCGGAAAGAAGAAAGTATATTTTTATAACATGATTTTATATCGGCTATAACAATTGTTGGAAATTGAAATCAAATAAAATTATTAATAGTCTATCAATCTTCTCTATATATAAAAGTGAATGTTTGTTTGTCTCTCCTCGATTTTCTCGAAAATAAAAGTACCGGTACCGCTGAAAATAGCACAGTTTATTCTTCTCAGTGCCGGGAAGATTTAAATAATGAAATACAATATGTAAAACTGTTGCTATAACGTTTTAAAATTAGTATGGAAAACATTGAACCCGCCATGTTTTATTGAGATTAACCCATAGTTATACCACTCTGGTTAGCCACAGATTACATATTCAAAAGAAGAAGGTTTGTTTAGGTATAATATTTTCAAAATGGAAAACAAAGGTAGGTGCCTACTTAAGAACTTTATTATTTAGATATATTTTGAAAAAATAAATGTTTGGAACGAAATGAAATTTTCAATTGCGTGTTTTTTTTTTTTTTTCTTTGTTTAGAGTTTGTAATAGTCGTCACAAGGCATTACGTTCACTGTAAAATCAATAATGGTACCCAAACGACAAGCAAGAATTCAGAACTTCATAACTTTATTCCAAAAAAAAATCATGAGCAATGCCGTATACCTATATAAAGTTTTTCTTGTTAGCTTCGTTTTAAATGCATATTATCAAGGTGGTAACTTTTCCAAATACGGGAAATGGAATTATCGGCTTTTTGTCCTGTTTCGTCCATGATTGCCTTTACTCTGAGAATGGTGTTTGGAGCATCAAGTTTCATAGATTTTCTCATTTTTAATGCTTAAAATCATTATATTTTTTTGAAGGTGAACATTTAAATGTAATTTAACAACAAAAATGGTTCTTTCAGTTGCCTGTATAGATAACTTTGTAAAACTATGATGCATTACTGCTCTCGCATTAATATTGTCAACCACTAGAGTAGCTTACCCAACTCAATTATTTCATAATATAAACGCATACATTAGTTTAGAGCCACTTCAATTTAATATGATAATCGACCCTTTTCTGAAGTACCCTTACTTCCTATCGAATATATCAACATTAAACTAAGATGTAAAATAATGACAGACATACATACCCCAACACCTAAATATTCTGTCACGTCTGTCATTATTTAGCATCTTAGTTTAGTCTTAATATAGTCCTGACGAAGGAAGGGTACTTTCGAAATAGGTCGATTATTATATTAAATGAATTATTTCAGTCTGCCTTCCTCTATTCGCTGTTGGATATAAGGTAATAACTAACCATCTAGTAGATTTGTGATTCGTTAATAAAGTTCCTTATCATATCTTCTCCATCAGTTTTATCTATCTATTTAATTTAGCCTAGTAGAATATAATATTGTTAAAGTACGCGATAGATTTTTTCGAAGCCAGATTTATCCAGTCATATTCGGAGAAAATATACCATACAATGTACTCGTACAGTCACCCAAAGCATTCATTTTTATTATGATACTGATTATAAAAATGCCGATAATATTCAAATTAAAATGCTTTTTCCTTCTTTCCAATATGTGGAATTAAAACGGGTGGTTTTTACGACTCGTTCTTGCTCTACTTCTTTCCACAATATTGGTTTCTTCGAGACTAAGGTTCATACCAACCTTTCGATATCCCCCGCATAAAGGAGAACCTCAGGGAATCTTGTGGGGAGTATCGTTTTGTTTTCTTCACCTTTTCCTAGTCGGATCGGGGATCCATCGCTTCGATAAGGTGTCTCCAGGCGTCCCTGTCCTGTGCTTAGATGAATTAAGAGATACGTTATTGAGACAACGCGCGAGGTTTCACAGTAGTTTCCAGTGGACACACTTGAGACTTATTGCGTTTAGTATCGCATACACATTTCTTGGTCAAACAAGCTGTCACCAGCTGCAACAGTGTATAAAATATATATATATTTCTTTCAAACATATTACCAGCATATATTATTATCATTTTCGCAAGCGTTGTTAGCTTTAAAACTGAACACAAGAACGTGCCACATTTTTTGTTCGATTAGTATGAATATAACGTTTCTTGTATTTTTATAATGTCATTGGTCCTATGCCACTTTAGCAGCCTTCGTCCAATGCAGGACCAGTCACTCCACGCACCACGCACAGCCTCTTGGTCTGATTCAACTAGTCTGTGGTCTACTATATTCGATTAAGCCTAAGAACAACCCGCATGGTTCGAAATTAGGTTTGTACTGCGCATACCCCACCCTACCACCTTCGTCGCATCACCCCGTACACGGCTCACGGCTACGCTCCACCAATTCAGTAAGTTGTGGACCTTCTAGACGGAGAAAGTCGTGGGGTAAGGAAGCAGAGATATGCGCCCGCAGGTCGTTCTAACATTGGATCTAGAATACTGCCGCGGTAAGAAAAAAACCTTTGGAGTCTCAAGGAAGATACTGTGTTTTTACTTACAGCGGCAGAATAGATGAGTTGAGAATTAACAACATAATACTTAAATGATTAAAGTTTACAAAAAAATTGATTAACCACAGAAAGAAAACAAATAAATGTAATATGTATTGAACAGTAAATCGTTTGCTTTGTAAAAAGTAATAATAGACCTTAACGTATCTGGGCAAATAATGAAGGAACATTTGTAATCCAAATTTAAAATGTATTTACGTTGTTCACTGTTTGCTTATCTACGGCATTATTGTTTGGGGAGGATCTTATAAAAATAATTTAAATTCTGTAAAAGTTTCACAAAGAATAATCATAAAAGATGTACTAAAAAAAAAATTCCACCTTCTCAACGAAATCACTTTTCACGATATTTAATGAAGATATATTTAAGCAAGTATAAAAGTGTGCAAAGAGAAAAATCTTTAAGAAAATCAGAAATATCTCAACTCAAATGCGAAACCATTATATTTATCAAACCATTAAAAAGAGAAATAGGCTCCCCGTGGTAATGCGCTGTATTAATGACCAATCAGAACAAATAAATAAAATTAAACTCTTCTTTAAAAAATACTTACACACGTACATATTTCACACAAAACATTTTATAAATAGAAGCAAATTAAATATTATTTACCTACTAAATTAAGAATTGTGGCTCCCTTATCAGACACAAGAACTCCTCTTTTCTGATAAGGTATACATGACCAAGAATACCCTTTAATTAAATATTTAAAAAAAAAACTTGTAATGCAACTTACAAGAAATAAAAAAAGGTACACCTACGAACAGGTTACATGACAATACGGCACACGAATGAATCGGCACTCTTTTCAATAGTGATATAAAGATAATCAAATGAAACACTCAAACTTTGTTTTAAGGTATACTGATCTGACGATGCCCCGACGATGGAACGGTTGCTCTGAAACTGGTAAGCGTGTAAAATAAATGTGGTTAAAACAAACTTTTAGTATTTAATTTAATTATAATGGATAACCACAAAGTGATAGCTTCATACAGTAGTATGATATAAAGATATTAAAAGTAAAAAACAAGCCCGAAAACCTAACCTAACCTAACCTAATTATCAAATAAAAAAAGGTTAATTAGGTAGGTTTCTATTAGGTTTTCAGACTAACAGACTTTATATCACTTTTAAAAAGAGTGCAGATTCATATGCGCGTTGAATTATACGGTCATCCTATGAACAAAATGCGGTGTCTGAATTTTTTTGCTTTTCAGTTAGTCCAAACCGCCAGTGGAACTATGGCACCCCCAAGTTGGTTAATATTGTAACGTAAGGAAATGCAAAGGTACTACAGAGAAAATACAAATGGGGTACTTTGAAAGAGGATGGTTGAGAAGTATCTAGCTTTTCAGATCTACTTCAATAATATGTGAAAATAATTTGATATTAATACAAAGTAAAATAAAAGTCCAAAGGTCGGGTTTAAAATTCACCACCTCTTGGTCCGGAGCCAAGGAAACTTATCCCTTTGCCACGAAAGTCATCAAATAAGAAAAGCCTCAATTAATACGCATTAACGAATGGTCCTTGTACCCAACAAAGGCGGGAATTAAATAAAATAGCAATTCTATTACCGGGGAATTAAATAAAATAGCAATCTAAAATAATCGATTGCGTCACCGATTCGGTTTAGTTTTCCACTGTTTGAAATGGGACTTCGGAAATAGAGCTGACGCGAAGTTCCGTTCCAGTGCCAGTGTAATGTTAATGCGCTGTGTATAGACTGAAGGTTGTGTAGTCCCGTGTAAAGGTACAATTCCTATATATGTGGGTGCAGGCAGGGGTAGTTTAGTAGAGCCTAAAAGGAAAACAAAGGTTAACGAAATGTCTGCAAGTCGGGGACTTCTCAAACTGTGGGGAGATGAATCCCGCTCACCTAAGGGAAAGCAGCCCTTACGTTTACCAAAATAACATTTGGCCATAATTACAAACAATAAAAATGATAAAAACCTACTTCTGGTTAATGGTATATACGAAAAACTAAAAAAAAATTTGAGCTCCATTACCCGCGGGTAGAAAGTTAATCCGGCCAATCACACAAAAAATCAAGTATAAATTAAAAAGGAATTAATCAAGTACAAATTTTAAAAACGTAATTGAGGTATTGACTTTGAAAGCCGAAATAGCTGTCACAGTAAAAAAAAGATACTCGCAGAACTTAATAATAACATTATTAAATATGATTAGCATTAAATAAATAAAAAGTAAATGAAGTTCCACGAATTAAAAACAACAATAATTAATGAGGAAATTAGGAAGATTAGTTGAAGTTGGATGGTTTCTTTTTAAGGAAAATTTCTTATCCTTTTCCTTAGGCTTAAATACTTGTTGCTTAACTTCGGTTCCGGTTCTCTCCGGTGATCGCTGTCAGCTGTCATTAACCGAATGACATTAATTAAAAGTATCAATATTTGCGTAGTTTTAACAAGAGAAAAACTCAATATTAAGTATGTTACCAACTACATTATTAAGATTATTATTATAAAATTTTCGGCACGGTAAACAAAACAATGCACAATGGCAGACGGCGGCATAGATATACCACGGCGGCAAATGTCACTTTTAGAAGTAATGGTAGAATAAAATGGTCGTTACTATTTAGTGACTAGACCATAATATTCTATAACCAGAACAGGCTTTCAGATTTCAATAGTTTTTCTTAGGCATTGGGTGATTGACGAAATCCTTCTCAATTTATACACCTAATGCTGCATTCCTTCCAACCCCGCAGTATATTTGATTCCCGACTTCAAACAACCTCTCAAAGAACTTCATATTGTCTGGAATCCTGCCGAATTTCGATTCCATTTTACAGCTGTCATCGCTGCTTGCATAGCAAATGACCTATACGCCTTTGTAGTTGTCCGGTCCGTTATGGGTATTAATCGAAAAATCTGCACTTAAAATGACATTATCGCTTGCCATATTATCACGTGCAGTGTAATAGCGCCATTACCCGAATAGCACCGATCGACCAATTTTTTTTACACTGATACGAAAAATTGAAATACATGTATATATATCTAATATACAAATATGGAGTAATAAAACCAGAAACACTTTTAAAAGGTTATAAATTTCATCATTCTATATATGTACTTTTCTTTCCTTAGTTGATTTTTTTTCCTTTTTATCTTCTTTATATTTGTTTGCACTATATTTTTTATTTTTTTATTGTATAATATTATTTTTCATAAGTTGCTGCAAGTCGCTTCTCAGCAGGAGATTAGTTCAACAATATTATATAATACAACAACAAATAACAATCACCATGCAAATGTAGGGCAATAATAAAGCAATATAGGCCCATTCATGTTGTGATCAATGTACACGAGTTGAAAAACTATATTAAAAGGTATATGAAAACAGTAGAACAGTTTTGTTATAGTGATAATAGATTCCAATTACACAATATCAATGAAATAATATAATAAAAAATATCAACATATCAGCAAGTATCACACAGTTTCACTTATTATATAATTTTGTAAGTAATGAAAAGGTATTCATGTTTTTGTATACTTAACTTTCCCTAGATGAAACATTTAAATATTTGTCTTTAAAAAATATGTATTTGTTTTCACTACACAGTTTTTTTTAAATATTAACGAGGACTCCTTTCCTAAGTACAAGCAACAGTTTACATTAGGAACTAATATATATTGCACACAATCGTATACTGCATAAATCTGTACAATATATATTGCACACAATTGTATACTGCATAAATCTGTACAATATATATTGCACACAATTGTATACTGCATAAATCTGTACAATATATATTGCACACAATTGTATACTGCATAAATCTGTACAATATATATTGCACACAATTGTATACTGCATAAATCTGTACAATATATATTGCACACAATTGTATACTGCATAAATCTGTAGAATATGTAACAAACTACAAAATAAAAAATAATTTCAAAAAAATATATAAATTTCAAAAAAAATTATATTTCTTACCTATACGTTATAGCACATACCTACATTGATATTTTGAAGCACCGGTTATTAGGGAAAGTTTTATGAATTTTCTTTTTTTGTTATATCTTTGACAATAGGCATCAGCGAGCGGACGTTGATGGTTCAAACTATTTCCTAAGCGATATACAAGATTACAGAATACTTCAATTTTTATAAAAGTTCATGTGTACCCCTCTGTGAGAGCCATTGCCCCCTGAGCTCCAATAGCCTCTGAATGAAATAAAGATATCTATTTAATTTCTTGCACATATCAAGTGGTGGATACTTCTCTTCCCCACTCCCTTTAGCCTCACAACATACTCCTACTGGTTTCGGACAGTTGGGACTTTTGCGCAACGTTGACATAAAAATATTTGGATGGAAACAAAAACATCGACACCTCTCAAACTATTGCGGTAAATATTATGCACCTCAGAATGCAGAAGGATAGATAGGAACTTTGACATATTATTTTGTATCTATGGAATAGGTACCGTGAATACAAAATATTATTACTGAAAACAATTCGAAAACAAAAAAAAATCCCGTGTCACTTTTTACGTCACTCAACTGCTCTGGTAAATAAACACCAGAATTTCATCATAAAATCTTACAGTAAATTATAAATGAAAATTCCCTCCACTAATTTAATATACACGACCAAAATAATCATATGTCTGGTCAAGCTGTCGACCCTGTACTACCATCGAAAGAAGAAATGAATTTCTACAAGATCGGCATGCATTTTATGAACCTGATGTGCGTGGTGCTGTCGATAGCCACCATCTTAGCTGGTTACACCGTGATGCTGCGGTTAGAGCGAGTCAAAACCATCATTGTGGAGGAGCCCCTTCATTTTCCTTCTATGGTGCTATACACAATGGGAATGGCCATGTTTATCCTCGTGGTTACTGTTGGATGTGTCGGGGTGAAGACAGAAAACGGAACTTTGCTGTTTCTGTATTCCTTTTTCATGCTGTTCCTGACCATTCTTCAGGTAGGCCTGGCTTGCTTCGCTGTTCTGCAAGTGGATGCAGTCGGGAATGCTGTCACCAGGAGGTTCAAGACCAACTTTAAAGGAGTGCTCGCCAATGACACAAAGTCCATCGCTTATTTCAACGAGGTCCAGACTGTTCTACATTGTTGCGGGTTCAACGGACATCGGGACTATGCCCTCTCCTGGCCCGCTTCTTGCTGCGAAAGTTCTGATAGTTGCACTCCCGGGAATCTCTACCAGGTGGGGTGTGTCCATGCGATGACGGTGTACCTCCACGGTGTCGCTGAGATCTTTTCAGGAATCTGCATCGTGTCTGCGATGTTTCAGTTCTTCGTTGTCATCTATGTCGGATTCTTTGCGGATAAAGTTAAATTAGCGCAAGAATATTTTGTTTATTAGCGGTAACCTTTGCGCCTGCTCCATATTCCTTACGAGACAACCCTGCCTGAGAGCATCTAAACACTTGCAAAGTCAAGGAATGCGAGGCCTGATAGCGAGCGCAGTCGCTACAACCTATAGCCTATAATAATCCAAGCAACAATAGCGGCATTAGAAATTTCTTTCAAGGGGATAAGTTTTTGCCGAGAGTGTGGAGTAGGTAATTAGTGATTCTTGCCTTCCGAAATTCTTCCTATTAGCATTTGGGAGTATAAAAATTGTTTCGGTTTAAAAACAGAAAACTAACCAGAAATCATAACAAACTGTAAACCGTGTACTTTTGTTATATACCTACAAATTATTTATTTTTGTATTTTTTATATTTTTTTACAATAAAAGCAATGTTTACAAATTGACCATAATTTTACTGGGAACATTATTATCATTAGACTTTTTTATGTCTCTGTTATAAAATTATACTCTTGAGCCAAGGTTTCGAACAGCCTTGCAGTGTCCATCATCAGGGCAGAAGACGATTCTGTCAAAGTAGCCCACGAGAATCTCGAATCATAACAGTGTCAATACACAATTCCGCGTCTAAAATGGAAGTGTCGCGTCTTATCAAAACGTGCAACTTTCCTGTATTCTAATCTCGTACCGTTCATCTTACTAATTAATCAATGTCTTTGACACCAGCCATGTAAGTACGTACATACATACCGGTATATATGTACGTATCTTATCTGATAACTTGCATTGTTACCATGATGCTGACTATAATAATATTACGTGTCTTTGTTCTTCATCACTTGATGTAAGTATTGGATTGTTTTAGTGATACTGCTAAAAAAGTTACAATGAGAGATTTAATTCTTATCACATTGAAAGACTGTTTTCATCTTCAAATTTTAAATTTTTATTTCATTCCAAAAAAAATTGGTGAATTTCAAATTTTTTCGAAAAGTATTTATTTATTCATATATAATGCACTTATACCAGCGCTTCATCCAATCCTCGAAGCACTTCTGGAATGCGCTTTTCGGTATGGCCATCAGCTCGTTCTTCGATTCTGACTTTATCTCATCAATTGTGGCAAAACGCTTTCCCTTCATTGCTTTCTTCAGTTTCGGGAATAAGAAAAGGTCGCAGGGATTCAAATCTGGTGAATACGGTGGTTGAGGCATGATTACGGTGTTGTTTTGGCCAAATAATCACGAACTGCATTGATGTGTGAGCTGGTGCATTATCGTGATGGAAAATCCATGATTTGTTTTTCCACAATTCCGATCGTTTGAGCCGTATTGCTTTACGCAAGCGTTGCATAACTTCCTTGTAATATACCTTATTAACTGTACGACCTGTTGGCATGATGCACCACGCCATTGTAATCGATGAAAACAGTGAGCAAAACCTTCACATTTGATCGAACTTGGCGTGCTTTTTTCGGTCTTGGCTCTTCTTGCCGCTTCCATTGGGATGATTGGGCCTCGGTTTCGACGTCATAACCATATACCCACGTTTCATCACCAGTTATGACGCTTTTGAGCAAATCTGGATCGTCGTTGATGTCATTTAACAACTCCTGAGCGATACTAATGCGACGTTGCTTTTGCTTTAAATTTAGCAATTTCGGAACAAACTTCGCTGCCACACGTTTCATGCCCAAAACATCCGAGAAAATTGCATGACATGAGCCGATTGATATGCCAACATCCTCTGCAACTTCCCTAATAGTGATTCGACGATTTTCCAAAACCATTTTCTTCACTGTTTCGATGTTTTCTTCGTTTGTTGACGTGGTTACAACTCCAGGACGCTCATCATCATTAACATCATCTCGGCCTTCTGTAAAGCGCTTGTACCACTTATAAACACTTTTTTGAGACAAAGTAGACTCGCCGAATGGCACAGTCAACATTTTAAGTGCGTTGGAGCACTTTATTCCATTTTTAACGCAAAATTTAATACATATTCTTTCATCCATTTTTTTCAAAAGTAAAAAATCGAAGAACACACAAAAACGTGACTAACCTTTCCAGTTGTCAAAAACAAACCACTTATCCAAAATAGCTGATAATGCTAACATATGATAAACATATGTGTACCAACATAACAAAAAAAAAATCGATAATCGAATGTACACAGCCCGCAAAAATTCAAAATTCAATTTTTCTTTTGAACAAACCTCGTATATCTAAATAATAAAGTTCTTAAGTGGGTACTGTTTTCCATTTTTAAAATATTTTACACAAACAAAACTTGAAACAAACAATATTTTGAATATGTAATCTATGGCTAACCAGAGGGGTATATCTATGGACTCACCTCAATACAACATGGCGGGTTCAATGTTTTTAATACTAGTTTTTAAAGGTTTTTACCAACCATTTTAGATATTGTATTTCTTCCATACTTCCCGGCACTAATAAGAACAAACTGTGCTATTTTCAGCGATTTGAGAGGAATAGACAGACAAACATTCACTTTCATATACAGAAAAAAATATGGGCAGGTAACGGTGACCGGCGAGTAGTAAAACAATTTGAGAAGCTGTCGCATCGCGTAGTAAAACGGTGAGGCGTATTGATTATTGTTTTCACCGGGGTTGGTAGCTATAACTATATTGCTTTGACTGGCTTGTTCCGCGAGTAAATCCAATCCCTCCCTCCTAGCTCCTACCCTGAGCTGAGCCGAGGGTAAGCAGTGTTAGCAGTAAGCCGAGGGATAGTTAGTTCCTACTCCCCCGCCGTGGATTACGCGCGCGTTCATTGTTACGGGAAACTCGGTCACCCCGCGTCGAAGCCTGCAATTAACTACGTAACTACTCGTGCCAACTACCTGACGCGCGTCGCTGCAGTAATTACTATGAATAACAGAATAGGATTGTTGAAAAAGACATTTGCGTGTTTTGTTGATGTTACAATACAAGCACATATTATTTTATTTACTAACAACAGAGCAACACAACTTTACATTGGACGCGATAGATTTAATGTACGCTAGTTTTTACTACCGTTCATTGTATAAATTGGCGATTAATAATAATATAATAGTAAAAATATGTATTTTATCGAAACACACATTATTTAACAACAAAATTTAACTAAGTTTTGTCCGCCCAACTGGGAACTAATCCCATTTTAGGACAGTCAAATTGACAAGTTTAGTTCATATTAAGTGCCATTATACAAAAATAGAAGGGAAAAATAATAAATAATTAATAATTATTATATTTTTTCTAGATATATTATATTAGGATACTATGTCAATACTAGCATTTTTCCCTTCTATTTTTGTATATAACGTAAGTATAACGAGATGTGAATAATAGTATAGAAAAAAAAACAATTGTGTATACCAAATACTTTGAGTATAGTATAATAGTTACTTACGAAGAGATGATAAAAACAAATATTATATAAAGTAAACAATTATGTATACGTGTTTGATAGATGATAATTAGATATACGTGTTGGTGCTATGAGGAAAAAAAATGTTTTTAAAACTGAGTACTAAAAAAATATATATTATTGAGTAATATTGATAAGATTGAGTTACTTATCACTCAGCTTTATGAGCTAATAATAGAATCTACGAATTAATAATACCAGGAACAACTTCTGCTATTCTGAAATAAGGTTTTGTTGTTTGAGGGTATTGAAACACTTTAGTCATATCTCCACCCTAATAAGTCTATTTTGGCAACTTTACAGGAGAAACTAAAAACTGTTTATTTTTTAAACTAGTTTGAATTGTAATATTTTGAGGTACGCTTTGGAACTACTTTACGTACATAAGTGTATATAATAAAAATTATAAATACTAGGCATAATTTAAAACTGTTATTTTTATGTATGAAGGATTCCAAGAATTAATCTTTTTTAATTTTTAATTTTTATTTATTTATTAATTAATTTTTTGATACATACATTCACACAAACATGGTACAATGGTTATACTCTTTTTTTAACATTAAATTATAAATACATCTGAACAACCTACGTGTAATGTGTTTAAAACAAAAGAAAATCCCACATAGGCAAGGCCAGTGCGTGGGTATACCTGGTATCAGTTAGTTGCAGTATATTAGTTTATTTGTATTAATACATGGATGTTGAAGGTAAGTTTAATAAAAGATTTTATGTTAAATAAGAAAAACAAAACGAAAAAAAAGAAAAGAACACATGAAAATATACAGTTGTAGCAGGAAAAGGTTGACATCTTTGGTTTTAATCCAGTTTTTTATTTCATTTTTGCATGTGTTTAAAAATGATATGTTTGGACACTTACATTCTGTAGATAAAAAATTATACATTTTGTGAGCAATAAAAAAAGCATGTCTCTGCGCAAGCCTAGTTTTACACAAAGGTACTTCAAGTACGTTATTTATCCTGTTACTAGAGCGATTTTCGTTTTTTGGGAATAGTTTTTTTCTTAAAAAAATATATTTTAGGCACTGTAGACAACAAATTTTCCTTATATCTAATAGTTCAGCCTCATGGAATAGTTGTATGGAGGGGAAGTTACTTTCTTTATGTAACATTATTTTTAGTATTCATTTTTGAGATGTTTCAAGTGGTTTAAGGTAAGTATTATAAATTCCCCCCAATCCGATTATTCCATAAGATACTGATGATTGCACCAGTGCATGGTATACCATTTTTATTATTTTGATATCAACTATGTCATTCAAACGTTTAAATATATAAGTTAGGGGCGAGAGGGAGGTCGGAACGGAATTATTTATTATTTCAAAATATTGATAGTATTATTACGCAATGCGATAAACAAAATATTTTTAAATAGAAAAATATTTATTAAATATTTCATAAATTTACATAGACTTAACATTTATCAAAATGCATTAGAAATATTGCTTTTTCTGGCTGCCCTATTGTATGTTTTACAAAATATTTAAAATGTGAATATGATTTTTAAAGCGGATAAATATATTTTTAATCCTTTCTCGTTACGTTTTTGTAAATAAACTTAACCAAAGATTTATAATCCGCATTAATAAAATAAAATAAAAACATTAAAGTTACGTAGTGTTTATGAACAAATTAAACTACAAACTGTTCTTTTTTTAAAATTTATCTCATCGACATGTTAAAGAAAAACCTTCACAACATTTTTAAGGATATTCAACTTTTTGAATGTTTTTGTAAAACATGCGTAGAACGGTCAGAAATGTGTAATATTTCTGATTATATTTTGATAAATGCTAAGCCCATGCAAATTAAAAAAAACGTAATAAATATTTTTCTATTTAAAAACACCATGTTTATCGTATTGCACAATAATATTATCACTCTTTTGAATTTATAAATAATCCAACGTTAAATACTTTAATTATTATTCAAACATTCAAATATGTAAGTTAAATACCTTAGTTAACTTACAAGCTTTTCTATATGATATGTCCATTTGAGTTGACTATCTATTATAATTCCTAAATATTTAACTGTATTCCCTGAACTCATTTCTGTACAATTATGGCATGTAACAGGGTTGCAAACATTGTTGTGGAACTTTATATTTAGGTTGGTTAGAGGTGCCGTCATTTTGGTATTATAGAAAGGAATGTAAATAGTTTTTCACAGTTCAGAGTTAAAAGGTTTTGGTTGAGTCATTCCTTGATAATGGCATTTTCAGTGACTTCGTTCAAGTTTTTTTTTTGTTTACGTTACATTTAAAAAAAAATTATATGGAGTTCTACGAATTAAACACAAAAACAATTAATAATACTTCGTTCCAGGATTTACCATGTACTGTGATTGCAGTATCATCAGCAAAAATGAGAAAAGTTTTCCCGGTATTTTCATGTTACATAGATCATTAATAACTGTTCCTTGAGGAACCCCATGCTTCACAGATTCTTGTTTACTAATATTACCACCAATTTTTGTACATTTTCAGCGATCAAGTAGATTTTTTATTTAATAATGACAGACAGTTATTTTTAATTCCTATATTATTGAGTTTTCTAATCAATATATTATGATTAACGGTATCGAACGCCTTTTTTAGGTCAAAGAAAATAGTTAGACTTTTCATATTTGAGTCAAGATTAGTATGTACATATTTCTTGTTAGATTAAATAAGGCATCATCTGTACTAAGACTTTTCTAAAACCATATTGATTTGAAGACAAAAGTGCATTAGACTCTAGGATCTCTAGGATTTGTATCTATATTATTTTTTCTAATATCTTTGCAAGTTAGGATATCAGCGATATTGGTCTGTAATTGGCTAGTTTAGAGATTGATCCAGATTTATGGATTGGTACAATATTTGAGAGTTTAAACGCGTCTGGGAAAGTGTTTTTTTCTAGGCAGGAATTAAATATATGTTGCACAGGTAAGGATATATGTTGTTGAATTGATTTAATTGTAGGGCAGTTCAATTTCTGATTCAGTTACGCGTTTAAATTTAGATAAAACAGGAGTATTTTCAGTGTCAATGTCCATTTAAAAAGGTCTGGATGTGTTGTTTCTAAATGAAGGATTGTTATTTATTAAATTAATTTATTAATTATTTGTAATTTTTCCCATATCCGGTTACTGTTACAAATTTTTCAGGGAAAGTTTGTACTTTATGCTTTCTATTTGAGATTTCGTTTATGACTTGCCCCGTTTTTTAGAATTATTATCAGCTAATTGTAATTATTTAGTATAGTATTCTTGTTTACATTTCTTTATAAGGATATTTTAAAAATTCCTGTAAATAATATATTGCTGTCGTAAATTTCCGTTACGTATTATATATACTCTTTGTCGTGCAGTATTTCTCATAGTTTTTGTAAAGTTTGTATAGTTTGTTCCTGTGTTGGCTTGCGATTATTAGTCCACGCGTGATCCATGGCTTATTTTTGTTTGTTTTCTTTTAGGTATCAGTGTTAGTTCTAGAATTCTAGACTATTCTTGATATTATTATTTAATATCGTATAGAAAGTATCGATTTGGCTCGTCATTAGAAATAACTGAGTTCCAAGTTACTGTGACCGTAAAAGGTTGGGAAATGATCAGTTATATCTATTTTTAAGGCAGCAGATCTGGGTATAAAATATATATTGGCTTTGAGTAGTATGTGATGTAGGCAGGAGTCAGTTTGGTGACCATAACTAGTGTTATATAATATAGATATCCTTCGCTATATATAACGTTTAGATATTCATTGGCAATTGGGTCTAGGATAGAATGTTCTATGTTAATGTTTATATCAAAAACAATAAACGAGAAATCTGATTGTTGGCAATTATTTTCTATTGTAAAATATTTAAGTTTCATAATAAATGATTTAGAGTCTAAGGAAGGGGAGCGATATATGGCAATTGTAGCGTATGTTTTAGTGTTTCACGTGAAGGATAAATGGATGGCATTTGAATATTTAAAATTGGGGATTTTTCCTATAACATTAAGATCAAAGTTATGAATCTGAAAATGAAGCTACGCAAGATTTTAAAATTTCTAATTGCTAATTTTTATTTCTTTTACTTGAAACGATTTTTTAATATTAAATTAAACAATCAAATTTTTTTATAACTACCTTTTATTTTTGACGCCGACCGGTTTCGGAACAACCGTTCTATCATCAGGGAAAAATATATATTACGAAATTATGGCAGACCAAACATATTGGGTATCACAGTGGGGGTGGGGGCGTGACTAGGGATTAGGGAAGAATGAGGTAAGAGATAGAGATCGAGAGAGGGGTAAAAGGAAACATGTTTAAAATGGGGCTGTAAGATATACTAACTTATAATTATTATTATCGTACAGATATGAGGTTTAAGTAGGAATATGTATTTTTTAAAAGTTAAAACGTGGCATTCACATCTCAATTCGTGAAAAATGGACACACATAAAACACTTCTTTAAATTTTTTGTTTTTTTTTCATTTAATATAATTACATATAAAATATTTAATAATTCAGCTAATTACAAAAACTACCCAACTCAATAGAGAAAGATTTCTCGTGTCTGAGTTGGGGAGCAGCGCCATGTAACGACAGTAATGCTAACTAAGTATAAAACGACAGTAATGCTAACGAAATAAAATACATATTGCAGATACAGTTTGTTTTGTTGCACACGATAGTTACTACAAAATACATTATCTACAAAATAGAAAAGTAAAAGTACAAGATAATAGAAATGCAACAATAATGCGCATACAAGATATAAACATAATACAATTTAATTTTAGTCTTATTTTGAAAGGCCTGATCTAATATTTCTAGAGGACAGGATTTTTTTTTTCTAGTGTACATTAATTATTTACAATTTTTGTAAAATTTAAGAAGAAAATAAAATTAAAACTAGGTAATTACTGTTGGAGTTATCTAATAATTGTTTGATTTGTGATTTGAAAGAATTTTTTTTTTTTCTGTTTTGATTTTATACGGGAGGGTGTTAAATTTTTTTATTCCTTGATAGGCCTAATGGAGTTGAGAAATACTAGTTTTAAATTTAGGGTACTGTAGTACTAGGTATGTATGTAGGTACTTTGTACTTTTCTCTTATTCGATTTGATACAGGTATGTGGCTTTATCGTGAGATTAATCTCTATTTAAAATGATGAACCCGAATATTATATATTATTATCATTTTTTTTTTTTTTAATTAAAACAAAATAACTTTGTATACATCACTTTATTAATATACAATATTACTACATGTTTCGTGAGCGATGCTCACATCTTCAGGTATCAATGTATACTAAAAAAAAAAAATATATATATATATTATTATCACATATTTTTAATTTTTATATTGGGCCTTCAAATCGCAAGGTTAATTAAATCTTGCCGTGGTGATCGATGTGAAATATTATTATTTATTAGGTAAGCCTGTAATTAGTTTTCAAACTAAAACTATCAGATATCGCCACATAAAATAATTCGTATCTTTCATTTCAATCAGTTTTTATCTTGTCAGACACGATGACACTCGACTCTTTTTTAATGAAAAATTAATGTTTTTAAATTAATTAATCATTACTTCATTGGTAATTTCATCAGAATCGTTGGAGTTGGAAGCCACTGATCCCAGTTTTAATTTGACCCTAATGTCTAATTCGCGGGGAAGCAAGGAAATCACAATATATATATTTTAATTATATTAATTTAGGGGACGGCCAGGCGGGTATGGGTACCGCCGCCCGGGAACCATTTATTGGATGACCAACACCTCTGCCGTAGGTCACACCTGGTGGTTCGCTACGGTAGGCGACTTAGCAGTGGTGCCCGGGTTCATGGGGTGAGGTTTGTCCTGGAATTTTCACCAACTGCGTGGCGGTTCGGATCGTCTTAAAAAAACCTCCACACAGCATCCCCAAAGTTGAAAATCTTATGTGGAGTTAAAGTACAAAAAAAATCATTTTTGCGGAAAGATAAAAAAATTATATTAAAACGTAGTTCTACAAATTAAACTTAACTAACTAACCATCACGCCGTTTCTCAGTAGGGGTAGGCAGAGAGCACGAACCGCCAAACAACCCGATCCTGGCATATAATTCCTGTTTCATTCACATTCATACAACATCTCATACATTCTTTTCTGTTATTCCGACTTTTGACATGACCCGATTCAAGTATTTGATTCACTCGATCGTGCCATGTTTTCCTCAGACGTCCGCGGGTACTTTTTCCTTTCACATTCGCGTCATATATTTTCCTTACACTCCTTTCTTCTATCATTCGCTCTGCATGCCCGAACCATCTAAGCGTCCCTTTCTTAATATTGCTCATTACGCTTACACCAGCCTTGCATTCTTTACGAATATCAACATTTTTCACACGATCATACATGGTTTTACCGCACACTCGCCTCAGATATCTAATTTTTACAGCATTCAGTCTACTTTCATCCTTCCTCTGCCAGTTCTATGCCTCACTGCCATACATCGTCTCAGAGATCTCATTTCTACAGCATTCAGTCTACTTTTATCCTTCCTCTGCCAGTTCTATGCCTCACTGCCATACATCGTCTCAGAGATCTGATTTCTACAGCATTCAGTCTACTTTCATCCTGCCTCTGTCAGTTCCATGCCTCACTGCCATACATCGTCTCAGAGATCTCATTTCTACAGCATTCAGTCTACTTTTATCCTTCCTCTGCCAGTTCTATGCCTCACTGCCATACATCGTCTCAGAGATCTCATTTCTACAGCATTCAGTCTACTTTCGTCCTGCCTCTGGCAGTTCCATGCCTCACTGCCATACATCGTCTCAGAGATCTCATTTCTACAGCATTCAGTCTACTTTCATCCTGCCTCTGTCAGTTCCATGCCTCACTGCCATACATCGTCTCAGAGATCTCATTTCTACAGCATTCAGTCTACTTTTATCCTTCCTCTGCCAGTTCTATGCCTCACTGCCATACATCGTCTCAGAGATCTCATTTCTACAGCATTCAGTCTACTTTTATCCTTCCTCTGCCAGTTCTATGCCTCACTGCCATACATCGTCTCAGAGATCTCATTTCTACAGCATTCAGTCTACTTTCATCCTTCCTCTGCCAGTTCCATGTCTCACTGCCATACATCAGGGTTGGTATCAGCACTCCATTGTGTACTGCTAGCTTAACAAATTAGACTTTAAAACAATAAATACCGTAATTTACCAAAATACTGACAAATTTTTTCAAATGTAGTTTGTGAAGGAATTCAATATTATGTATAGTAATTGCACATAGTGAAAATGTAGAAAACACCTAAAATCCGTTCCATTTTATGTTTTAAGGCTAATTACAGTCTGACATTTAAGAGTAGGTAAAAAATTGAGGGCACTTCGATCGTTTAAAAGGTTTTGAATGACAACATCAAGATGGCGCATAGGAAAATTAAAGTAAGTCTAAAAAAGCACAATGGTCCAAATGCATATTTTTGACTTTAATTAAACAGTCTTTATTTATTTTTAATTTACGGACCAGTGTCCAATTGCATAAAATACATGACACGAAATGAAATAAAGAAGAGCTACAGAAATAGAACAGCACATACAAGGTTTGTTCAAAAGAAAAGTGAATTTCGAATTTTTTCGAAAAGTATTTATTTATTCATCAATATCCATTTTCTCCCCTTTAAAGTAATCCCTCTCAGTTATAATGCACTAATGCCAGCGCTTCTTCCAATCCTCGAAGCACTTCTGGAATGCGCTTTTTGGTATGGCCATCAGCTCGTTCTTCGATTCTTACTTTATCTCATCAATTGTGGCAAAACGCTTTCCTTTCATTGGTCTCTTCAGTTTCGGGAATCGGAAAAAGTCGCAGGGAGCCAAATCTGGTGAATACGGTGGTTGAGGCATGATTACGGTATTGTTTTTGGCCAAATAATCACAAGCAAACATTGATGTGTGAGCTGGTGCATTATCGTGATGCAAAATCCATGATTTGTTTTTCCACAATTCCGATCGTTTGAGCCGTATTGCTTCACGCAAACGTTGCATAACGTCCTTGTTATGACCCTTTTGAGCAAATCTGGATCGTCGTTGACGTCATTCAACAACTCCTGAGCGATACTAATGCGACGTTGCTTTTGCTTTAAATTTAGCAATTTCGGAACAAACTTCGCTGCCACACGTTTCATGCCCAAAACATCCGAGAAAATTGCATGGCATGAGCCGATTGATATGCCAACATCCTCTGCAACTTCCCTAATAGTGATTCGACGATTTTCCGAAACCATTTTCTTCACTCTTTCGATGTTTTCTTCGTTTGTTGACGTGGTTGCAACTCCAGGACGCTCATCGTCATTAACATCTTCTCGGCCTTCTGTAAAGCGCTTGTACCACTTATAAACACTTTTTTGAGACAAAGTAGACTCGCCGAATACCACAGTCAACATTTAAGTGTGTTGGAGCACTTTGTTCCATTTTTGACGCAAAATTTAATACATATTCTTTGATCCATTTTTTTCAAAAGTAAAAAATCAAAGAACACACAAAAACGTGACTAACCTTTCCAGTTGTCAAAAACAAACCACTAATCAAAATGGCTGATAATGCTAACATATGATAAACATATGTGTACCAAAAAACCAAAAAAAAATCGATAATCGAATGTACACAGCCCGCGAAAATTCAAAATTCACCTTTTCTTTTGAACAAACCTCGTACATAGCCCTTAGTGGAGCGGGGTCACCTTCCATAACTGCATCAAGACCACTGTCTGGTGATTTCATAAAATTCTCAAATGTTACAATAGAGGATATAACACGGGCTATAACAACTTGTCCGAATAAGCAATGTGCTCAAGATCCTCTGCCTACCTGGCTCATAAAAAAATGCCTCCCTGATATAGCGCCTGTAATTACCAGCATTATTCAGAGGTCTTTAAAAAATTCACTTGTTCCCGGCACACTTAAAAAGTCACTAATAACACCAATACTGAAAAAACAAATCTTGATGCTGACAATGCGGATAGTTACAGGCCTATATCTAATTTACCCTTTCTTGCCAAATTGCTAGAGAAAATCGTAGCTAAACAATTAGTGGGGTATTTGAACTCTGCTGGCTTGTTTGCGAAAAATCAATCAGCCTATAGACAGTTTCATTCAACAGAGACTGTTCTTTTGCGGATCATTTCAGATCTGATTCTTGGGATGGAAGCAGGTAAAGTGGGTTTAGTGTCCATCCTTGACATGAGTGCTGCATTCGATACGGTGGATCACAATATCCTACTAAATGTGCTCGATACCGAATTTGGCATTCGGGGTGATGTTCTACAATGGATGACATCTTACCTGTCTGGACGAATAAGCTCAGTAATTTTCAATAAATGTACTTCACCTGAATCTCCAATTGAATTTGGAGTTCCCCAAGGTTCTGTCCTGGGTCCCATTCTCTTTATTTTGTATACAAATCGTCTTGAACGCCTCATTCACTCGGCTGGCTTTGAATCACAGGGCTATGCGGATGATCGTATAATTTTCAAGTTTTGTTCTCCGGATGAAAAACATATCTTAAAAAATGAGGTTGTTGACTTTATTGACACAGTATCGAGTTGGATGTCTGTTAATAAACTTAAACTTAACCCTACCAAAACAGAGTTCATTTGGATATCTTCTCCTGGAAGGCAGGACCTTCTTGATTTCAGTCCGATTCAAATTCAGGGCACTGATATCATTCCTTCTAAAGAAATTAAATTTCTTGGTTTCACTATCGACAGTTGTCTATCTCTTGAGTCGCAAATCTCAAAGGCGGTAAGTTCTGGCTTTTTCCATCTTAGACAGATAAAATCAATCAGTAGATGCCTTCCCTCTGATGCAGCTAAGACACTAATAAATTCTTTTGTTGTCTCACGTATGGACTACTGTAATAGTGCATATGCTGGTCTCCCCCAGAAACAACTCAATAGGATCCAGTCTGTCTTCAATGCTGCGGCGAGAATTATATATAGTGAGCCTAAATATTGTCACATAACTCCACTTCTAAGGGATCGCCTTCATTGGCTTCGATGCCCTGAAAGAATAGAATTCAAAATTTGCTTAACAGCCTTCAAAGCACTCCACGGAAAGGCACCAGCCTATATATCTGAACTCTGTGTCCGACAAAACCCAGGTGATAGACAGCTTTCTTTGAGGTCCGCAGATTTGAATGCTGCTAACCGATTAGTTGAACCCTCTCGGTCAAACAAACCCGTGTACTATGATCGCGCTTTTTGTATATCGGGCCCGGTCATCTGGAATAAGCTTCCCCCAAATATTGCTAACATTCAGAATTTAGCAGAGTTCAAACGGGTATTGAAAACAAAATTATTCAAAAAATCCTATCCGACATAAAACATAAATTCATGTACGTAGAAACATAATTTCAGGACATATTATTATTATTTTTTTTTTTTTTTTTTATCCTCCATAGCTTATTTAGTTGCGGTTTTCTCTCCTTGGTATTTAATTCCATTAGTATTCAGTGAAAAACCATGTATATAATGTGATATAATTTTCTCTTGTTATTTGTACCTACTATATATTTGATTATTTACGCCCTTAGTTTCTAAATTGTTATATTATAATACCCGCTCATGAATATTGTATGTCATAGTATTAATTTGCATATTGTATATATATTATAATAACAGATATACTATGTAGTATATCTGTTATTTTACAATTATATTAGGTTAGGTTAGTTAGTGTAAAGCGCACTTGAGGTGAACCTTCACAAAACTGCGCTATAGAAATTAACTCTTATTATTATTATTATTATTACATAATACAAGAATAAAGCAATGACAAAAATCCTGAACATTGTTTTAGTCCATGATTTTGAACATTTCAAATGATAATCTTCAAGTTCTAATTTCGTAAAGCCCTACAAAAATCATTCAGACTGGTACCAAACATTTCAAGGCCCTGGCTTGAGTTAACAAATCTCGAGATTCTGGACAGTGGAGAATGGTACCCATAACTAGTAGAGTGTTTATTGAGGAAAAGCAATTCATTGTTTCTGAGTCTGCGGCAAGGAATATAGAACTGAATGAGTTGCAATAAAGAAGGTGAGTCAATAATACAACTAATTATTTTAAAATGCAAATAAGATCAACGTTTTTCCTACGCTTTTCTAATGTAGAAATGTTTATGATTTGTTCATTTTCAACATAGGAGTAATCGCCTCTTTCTCGCCCTAATCTCCATGCGATTCCGCGTAAGAAGCGATGTTGCACAGATTCAATGTGATAAATATGAACAGCATAGAAAGGAGACCAAATGACACTGGTATATTCAAGATGTGGACGAACTAGTGAGCACTAGAGAGTTTTCAGAAATTAGTGGTACTTTCCGAAAGGAGATGAGTCCACATCAAATTATAAGATTGTATTTAAACTTTTCGTTATTATATCTTTGTAAGAAAGATAATTACACCCAAATGCGATGTTTTTTGTTGTGGTATTTCTCAAATGTATATTCAAAACACCCATTTATTAGATGTTCAATTAAAATATAATAAAATTTAATTCACAGAAGAAAATTTTTTTTTTTTTAAAAAAACGTTGATAATCGAGATATGTTATTTTGGATTATTTCCAAAACGAAATGTCAAAAATCAAATTTCAAAGACAAATTGAATAGCTGGTGGAGCCACGGAAATGAAAAAAAAATAAGATGTACTTCATTGAATGTCCACATTTTATTATTACAAAATATATTTTAAGCGCTTATTTACTTAATAGCTTCACCTATGCGTTCCAATTTTAATGCCACACATACATACACACAATAAAATTATGATTTTTATATAACTTGATTAATAAAAATAAATAAAAAATATTTGCGTATGCGGAAATACAAAAGAATGCGCTGCATTTGATGTTTTATTTATATAAAAACGCGTAAATATTGACGGAGAATTTACACCGCCATCTTCAATTTTTATAATATTTATGACGTTAGACAATAAATAGTACCATACATAGTGCACTGTAAATACTAAATATACTAAACAGTTTCTTAGTTTGGGAGTTTTCTTTCTTAAAATACCCAAACTAAGAATCTGTATTTTGAAAATACAGAATAGGTTCTTGGTTTAACGTTTTTAAAAAATTATGTTTTTGATTTTAAATTAGATTTTTTTTTAAATCTGTTTGGTAACACAAAATTTCGTAAATCTCCTTCTCATTTATTTAAATATCTTCCTTGCAAAGCGTTAAATAATATAAAATAGATTAAACATAAAAATATTTTGGAATATGATGTAGAATCATCTCCTTTCAGAAAGTGCCACTAATTTAAAACACCGCTTGGTCAAAGTAAAACATATGCACTTCGATCATTGTGTTTTTTTAAAATTTACTTTGATTTTCCGACAAGCCGTTTTGTGATGCTTTTAAAACCTTTTAAACTTTTAAACTAAACGTTTAAACTTTAAGTCTAGGCGCCCCCGTGGCTACCGACTGCGTTTTATAGTCGCTCCTGATTTACTATATAGTTACTATCTCTAAACAAAGAAACATTCATTTGAAAATTTTATTTCACATCTTCCAAAATATATCTAAATAATAAAGTTCTTAAGTATGTACCTACTTGTGTTTTCCATTATGAAAATATTCTACACAAACAAACTTTCTTCTTTTGAGAGTGTAATCTGTGGCTAACCAGAGTGGTATATCTATGGGCTAACCTCAATACAACATGGCGGGTGAAATGTTTTTCACACTAATTTTAAAACATTATGGCAACAGTTTTACATATTGGATTTCATTCAAACTCCTCTCTAAACCTTCCCGACACTAGTAAGAATAAACTGTGCTATTTTCAGCGAAACCGGTAGAGTAAGTTTCGAGAAAATCAAGGACACACAGACAAACATCTGTTATTATATTTAGAGATTTAAATAATTCTGTGTTCTTATTTATATTGTGTAATTTAATCATACGTTTTATAATAGTTATACCGACAATAAATAAGTTCGTGTTAAATATATCTGAGTCACTTCATTAACTTAACGTACGCTCCTGTGACTGCCGTTGTATTAAATACACCCAACTTACAGAAATCAATCAAAACTTAGTAACCAAATACACATAATCTCAAATTATCATTGATTTCTAAATGAACATTTTATTAAATACTCTTCACTGTATTTTCTTCAAGATCTATTACATCTTAAACATAAGATTTTTTGCGCCTAACAGCTGTTTTGCCTACCAAAGGCATTATGAAACCGTGGGGAAGCAGTTATTTGGAAGGCTATGTGAGAAATGATTAGTACTAAATACAGATCAGGTCGAAGAAAGGAATCACTTTGTGGCTTGATATTATACTTAAATGAAAAAAAAAATCTTTGTTTAAAACCGTTTTAAAGGATGTATAAGGTTTTACAGGAAATAAATCATTTTAAACACCGCCCAAATTAATAATAACATTGAAAAAAATAAAATATTTTGGTACCAAAAAATGATTATTTAACACAAATGAAATACCTACCTATAGGTTCTTAGAATATCTATATAAACGATGATTCCAAAAAGTCATTGCATTCTGTGTTATACTTGTCATCATTGTGAAACATGTTGTCAGCTGTCAACCAACTGTCAACACAGGGAGGATGACTCACATCCATGGTCGCGATTACTTAATTTTTTCAAACAGTCTGTCTTTTATACTTGTAAATGGAAGTCAGTGAAAACATGAATATTTCCCATCAGACGCCGGATAACAATATAAATAATCGTGATAACTGTGATTGTTTATTAGGGTCATTACACGATTTAAAATGAAACGGAGTGAAACTAACGTGTATTTTTTTAGAACTGAAGGCTTATAATCTTATTCTAATTTGTGATTACTTGTTAACTTCATGAAGTGATGATGGTAGTCATCTAATTCATGATTTTTATAGTTCTAGGCGAAATTTTGTGTACGAGGTGTGTTCAAAAGAAAAGGTGAATTTTGAATTTTCGCGGGCTGTGTACATCCGATTATCGATTTTTTTTGTTATGTTGGTACATATATGTTTATCATACGTTAGCATTATCAGCCATTTTGGATTAGTGGTTTATTTTTGACAACTGGAAAGGTTAGTCACGTTTTTGTGTGTTCTTCGATTTTTTACTTTTGAAAAAAAATGGATCAAAGAATATGTATTAAATTTTGAGTTAAAAATGGAATAAAGTGCTCCAACGCACTTAAAATGTTGACTGTGGCATTCGGCGAGTCTACATTGTCTCAAAAAAGTGTTTATAAGTGGTACAAGCGCTTTACAGAAGGCCGAGAAGATGTTAATGACGGTGAGCGTCCTGGAGTTGCAACCACGTCAACAAACGAAGAAAACATCGAAACAGTGAAGAAAATGGTTTTGGAAAATCGTCGAATCACTGTTAGGAAAGTTGCAGAGGATGTTGGCATATCAATCGGCTCATGCCATGCAATTTTCCCGGATGTTTTGGGCATGAAACGTGTGGCAGCGAAGTTTGTTCCGAAATTGCTAAATTTAAAGCAAAAGCAACGTCGCGTTAGTATCGCTCAGGAGTTGTTGAATGACGTCAACGACGATACAGATTTGCTCAAAGGGGTCATAACTGGCGATGAAACGTGGGTATATGGTTATGACGTCGAAACCAAGGCCCAATCATCCCAATGGAAGCGGCCAGAAGAGCCAAGACTGAAAAAAGCACGCCAAGTTCGATCAAATGTGAAGGTTTTGCTCACTGTTTTCTTCGATTACAATGACGTGGTGCATCACAAGTTCTTGCCGACAGGTTGTACGGTTAATAAGGAATACTACAAGGAATTTATGCAATGTTTGCGTGAAGCAATACGGCTCAAACGATCGGAAATGGGGAAAAACAAATCACGGATTTTGCATCACGATAATGCACCAGCTCACACATCAATGCTTGTTCGTGATTATTTGGCCAAAAACAACACCGTAATCATGCCTCAACCACCATATTCACCAGATTTGGCTCCCTGCGACTTTTTCCTATTCCCGAAACTGAAGAGACCAATGAAAGGAAAGCGTTTTGCCACAATTGATGAGATAAAGTAAGAATCGAAGAACGAGCTGATGGCCATACCAAAAAGCGCATTCCAGAAGTGCTTCGAGGATTGGAAGAAGCGCTGGCATAAGTGCATTATATCTGAGGGGGATTACTTTGAAGGGAAGAAATAAATACTTTTCGAAAAAATTCAAAATTCACCTTTACTTTTGAACACACCTCGTATCTAATATCTACTCGTAAGGACACGGCAAAATAATGGCCACTCGTGTTTACAGTCGTACAAATCTTTACAATTTGATGAAGTGAAGATGATCGTAATATTTTTACTTGTGTTTTATTCCCGATTTGTCTAACTTTATGAAGTGAAGGTTGATGGTCAAATTAAGTCATGATTTGTTTACATTAATGATGTGAATTCAGGTGCGTGTATTTTTCTAGGTAAAGCAAATTTTTAACTTTTAACCCGTGCTTTGTCTAACTTTATGAAGTGGAGGTAAAAATTAATTGTAAATAATAGCTTTACGAAGTGAAAAAAACAAGTAATTTTAACTCATGTTTTGTGTAGTTAAATAAGGTGAAGTTCGTCGTATCTATTGGCGCTAGTTAAGAGGTAGATCAAGGAGGAAGCTGCACCAGCAGGAGATGGGAGAGATAGCCAGGACTGGGATGAAGGTGGGGGAGAAGAGGAAGTGTTCGGCCCTGGTGGACTGTGAGGATGAAGAGATATCCAAGAAGAAGAACGGATGGAACGAGCCAAGCGCCCCAGAGAAAAATAACAACAATTGTAAGTTAAATCCTTTTTTATATTCTGATTTCACGAAAATGAACATTTTGATGAACTCCTGTTGAATAACTGTTTTTTATAAACACTTCAGTATCTTAATATTTAATTATTAATAATAGTAATATAGATAAATTAGTATGTTTTCGTTAATTGGTTGAGATGACAAATTCACAGGAAGGCGAATTATCTCATACGGTGGAGAAGGTATATGAACATAGTACCAGTGGTGTGCAGTCCATATTGGATGAAAAGCTGTGTCTACCCTAAGGAAAACTAATAAAAAAAAGAAATTGGACCGGTCGGTAGCTGAGTTGGCATCGCGCCTGGGTTCCACCCAGGCGTCGTGAGTCCAATTCCTCAACTTTATAAGTCCTCCATCACGACACAAGCAACATATTTCGCTTACTGTGATGGTAACTAACTAACCAATTAACCATCACGCCGTTTCCCCGCAGGGGTAGGCAGAAAGGATGGACCGCCAAACAATTCGATCTTGGCATACACTTCTTGCTTCATTCACATTCATCCATCGTTTCATACATTCTCTTCTATTATTCTGACTTATGACATAGCCCGAGTCAAGTATATATATTTTTTTAATACTTTATTCAGGTTATTTTTTTGTACAATTGTATTTTACATAAATCTTACGAAACTGAGTATATTCAGATTGAATGTAAGAAATCTCTCTTTTTTTTATTTTATTTTTTTACTTATTTATTGATTTCAGTATGTATAAAACTTACACAATGTAATCAATAAATTATATAAATATATAATTATAATTATTTCTAACATTCATTCTAATTCTAACATTAAATATCTTACGGTACGTAGGTATGCATACTTTTACGGTGTTTACTTTCATGTTGTAGAATGACCTGACTTTTGTTTTTATTTTCGAAGCGGATGTCTCTTTTATTAAATCTTCAGATAATGCGTTAAACATTTCAGGAATTTTATGCCTCTTTGTTCTATCTCCCTACACATTTTGTGTTTTGTTAATGACATACTTTTGTGCTTCTCTATGTCTAGTAGGGTAGTTGTGGTTCACAGGTGTTTTGAATTCTTTATTCCAGAATTCATCCAGCGTTAGTTGATAATGTACCCTACTATGCACGGGGAGCACGTTACAGAGTAAAAACATTTTCTTATAATCGCCATCACATAATTTGATTTTTCTTTGCCTGAATCAATTTTAGGAAACGGAGTTGTATTTGCTCAATTTTATTTAAGTACGTTTTGTACGTTAGTCCATGACTGTTCACTCCGTAGACTATAATTGATTCCGCTAATGCGTTATATATATATATATAGTATAATATGGTTTTGTTAACAAAATTTTGTAGATGATAACATTTACCTAAAATGGATCTCAGTCTATTGCAAATGTTTTCCATGTGATTTGACCAGTTAAAGTTGACATCTATTGTAAGACTAAGGTATGTGTATTTGATTCACTTGATCGTGCCATGTCTTCCTCGGCCGTCCCCGGCTTCTTCTTCTATTCACATTCGCGTAATATATTCTTCTTACACTCATTTCTTCGTTCGTTCGCTCTGCATGCCCAAACCATCTAAGCTTCCCTTTCTTAATCTTACTTTTCAAATATTGTCAGTTTATTCGTAACCCGGGAATGATTGTCTATCTATAAAAAAATAATAATTAAACGATATTAAAAAAATACGACAAATTTCTGATGAAAATATATTTTTCCATGAATTTGGTACGCCCGTTTATTCAGATGGCCACAACAATCAACACAAGATGATAATAAAATAGTCGCATTAAAATATTCAATGAATAACCACACACAGCTACCTTATTTTTGGTCATAGAACAATGCACGCCACTGCCCAGTATCAACCTAATTTAGTAAATAGTAATTACTAATTTACTGCACAAATATAATTGTAATCACTTATTCTAGATGTTTCTACAAAAATTCCCCTGAAACAAATAATTAATTACGTCAGTATATTTCATAACAATTGTTTGAAAATGTTAAAAATAGGTTTATTCATAGATTGGCTCCTATCTCTCGCTGGGCTGTCAATCTTATCTTGGGAGATATAGCTGGAATTTAAATTCTATAGCCGTTATTATTACTTCTTATTCTTACAGCGTCAAAATAATGTTTTAAATATGTTGTAAAAATAATACGATCGATGATTATCTAAAATACAATTAATTAATCATAACAGTATTATCAATTATGATGTTGTTCGGTTACTGTGCAATCAGCAACCATTCGCTGCAGAACTTCTCGAAGCACTGCAGCGATTTTGATCTTCGTATGGAGTGATATTTCATTTAAAAAGTTTTGTTGAGGAATTACTCTCTGTACCAATACCCTCAGATTTAATACCCTCAAATTTAATACCACCAAATTCAGCGGTTCGATGTCTGCTGAGAACAAGTAAATGGTCCCTTTGGCGCGTATCGCATTCATGAGGGTCACATGGTACCGCTGCAGTTGTACATTTGATGTAACTTTCTTCTGTTTGACATACCGTATATCGATAAAGGTGAGGTGAGATATGTTCACATCTCGGAATATTATAGCAATATCGGACACATGCATGCAGGACACGTTGTAATATTGTTTTTGGCTTTCTTCAGTAAAGTATACATATTATATATTAATACATTATGTCTCCATAGTTAAATATTGAGAGAATGAGAATGTCGGTAATAATCCAACATACTAATCTAATGTCTAAGCTAAAGCTACTGGCACGGTATATCGGCATACGCTATCGAGCGCCTACGAATCGAGTTGTCGGCAAGCCGCGTTGCAGCGAGTGACTCACCGCAGCTCGTGCTGCGTGCCGTGTAGGTGTAATGCCGGCTCAGCTGGCTGCTGTGTGTGCATGACGTGCCGTATTGGCACTGTGCTTGTGTGCGCTGGCAGGGATGTCAAATCAGGGGTCGCTATCAATTATGTACATAAAAAATCTAAATATTTTAGTTTTTGATTTTATTTTTATAATTAACAGCAATAAAGTCTCGACCAAAGAATCTTATATTTTTTTAGTTAAATGAATATTTCTAAGCTAAATAGCTCACGATGGTAATGAAAGGTGGAAAAAGATGAAAAAATTGCTTTTCGGGAATAAAGAAGTAACTTTTATTCTGGAAAAATCGCATAGCACATCTTTACTTCTTGAGCATTAACAGGGTGTTCGGGGGTAAAGTGCAATAACTTCAGGAGGTGATGGTAAAAGTAAAAAAGATAAATAACTATTTTCTAATTTCCAATTTTTTTCCATACTTTTTTTACCGTATAAGAAAGAATTAGTTTTCCATACAAACAAAAAGGAACTCCAGTCAATTTTTTTTATATATGTTAACGTTCAAATTTAAACACGAGTATATATATATATATATATATATATATATATATATATATATATATATATATATATCTTTTTTTAAGTTTGATATGAGAGTTAAAATTATTTTCAAAGTTTCAATTTTTCAAAACCCGCTAAAACGCTCCAAATCTATGACCGGTCGATTTTGATCACTTTTGAGGTTAGAATGTCAAATGTCAACACAAAGATGAGCTTTACCATACATAATTTTATATTCTATTCATAGTGAACCATAATTAAACATAAGTAATACAATTATGTACCTTTCTAGAAACTTTAACTCAAAGAATAATAATAGTATTGAGCATTAAGATTATCATAATATCCGTATTGATAATTGGTTTGCTGATGAATACTCTAATTTCTTTCATTAATAATAGTTTTTTTTAAATTGAACAACAATTTTGGAGCTTAAAGTCTCCCAAATTAAGATTAAATTTCACCAAAACTAAAAATAAATGTTTTTAAAATACAAAACAAAATAGAATAATGAAAATTTCTATACTAATCCAAAAACGGAATGCGTACGTGACGTCAGATATTCCAGATTTAATGGTAGCAACATAACGAGGTGTTTTCATGAGATGATTTTTAATTCACTTTAAATAACGACTTATAAATTCTACGTATAATAAAAGATATATGATCAGAATCGGCGTTTGCTGATCTATATGAATATCTATTTTTCAAACCATTATACTTTTGACTGGAGTTCCTTATTTTAATTTTTTATTTAAAAACTACCTTTAAACGTCGGAATTTCGAAAAATGTTATTTATCTTTTTTACTTATCATCATGTAGAATCACCTCCCGAAGTTACTGCACTTTACCCCTCGTAGTTTTTTTTATATGAATACCCCACAAGAGTCCCGACTGCTCCCAACCAGTGGCAGGAGGCAGTGAGATATAGACGATTCTACGTTCTCTATTCATCACAAATTAGTGTCGTTTGTACATTTTACCTCGAAGGATCTTTCTTAAGTATCCAATGATTAGGTAATTAAAGTTCTCTCCTACTTTTTGATATATTTTTACTGAAAAATTTAACCACCTCTGGTCTGGTTCACGCGATAGGGACGTTTTGGAAGTCGAGATATTATATCTCTTCGGAAATAGAAAATGTATCGCGTGCCTCAGGAAACTCTACTTAACATAGCCCCTATTGAAATTTAAAGAAATTGAGTATGGTCGTTAAATTACGCAATTAGAGCAAGAAATAGCTCTACACAGTATTTTCAAACTTGGCTTTGTTGTATTTGTGTTTATAGTAAATTTATTGATCGACTGTCAGGCGTTTGCCTTCGGCGACCGGAGGCCAAATGACGAATTCAAAGTTTCATTGAACTGTTTGTATTATTTGTAGTAATGCCTAGTTCGCACGAGGACAGGACAATACTGTCTTGTCCCAGTTCCGGACATATTTTGAACAGAAGTTTGGGGGACAGGACAACGGACCAAACCAATGTCCTAGAGATAGACGGGCAGGCCATCTCCCGCGGACAGAACAGTGGGACAATGGCCACTCGCTCCCGAAAATGTCGCGTAGTTGGAACCCATTAAAGATTTTAAAATTAATTCGAAGTGCTTCGATGACATTCTCATGCACAATTTATGCAGTTGAGGATCTTCCTCTTCTAATTCTTTAAGGATTATTGCAGGCAATTCCTAATCCACAGTTTAATTTTAATTTTTTTTATTTAGTTCGTCCTTCAACAATTCCAATACATCTTTCGCGATCTAGTTTTTAACGCGCGTGGTCGTGTATCCATTTTCGTAGCGTTCCGCGTTTGAACTACGGACGAATTATTGTATTGTCCCACTGTTCTGTCTGCGCGGTCGAGGCTGCTTACGTTTGTCCTTGTGTGAACCGCGCATGAGAGAAATGGAGGTTTTCTTTAGTATTTTATTTTAGTCTGGCTTTGTTTCTGGCATTTTTTTCTGGCAATAAGGATAGCTACCGGAAGCAACTGATACTCGCAGGGTCCAATATATTATAAGTATGAATGATGTCTAATAAACATAAGTCGGTAATTACATCTTAGGCTAGAAACTTAGAAATCTCCTCCAAATTCTGCCGTAGGCCATCCCGAGTGGTTCGTTACGTTTGGTGACTTAGCGGGGGTGTCCAGGTTCACGGGGTGAGGTTTGACCGGGTCTTAGCGGCGGATTCGAATGTCCACCATCTGGTCGGTAGGCCGGATCGGGGAGACTTCTTGACTTTTTCAGCCGGACTATCTCGACACATCGCGATGCGCCGCAGTGGCAGGGGTGGATTAATGCGTCCGCCACTTTAGACAAACCGACTCCCAGATTCCCAGCCGCCCCTTATATATTTTTCTTTCCCAGAACTTCCTCTTCTTCCTTTCCTTAAAAAGACTCTCCACGCGGCAATTGCTTTTAGCGTTCTGCCGGGGATACAGTGCATGTTTGTGATTCGGCCTTCGATTTGCAACGCATGCTGAAGTCGCCTCAATGTCTTACATAAATGAGCGTAGAGGTGTATTGTCCCCGCGAATGGCCAACACACGAAGTGTTCACATCACAGTTCTCGAGATGCATCATCGATGGAACATTTGGGCCGAGGCGCGAGAGAGATCAATGCGTAATTTATGCAACGGAGTAGGAAGAGCACGGGAAAACGTATTTGAGTTTCCTCCGCGAACGGGGAGAGGCGAGGAGTATTACTAGAGTAGCGACTTCTATTTGTAACTTGGGACTTGGAATATACGCCTGTTATCTGATACAGTAGGGCAGGTGTGCGGCTGGCCGAGTGGCCACTATATGTAGTGTACAGTGCACAGAGAGCAGAGCCCAGTGTGCCAGAAACATCTGGCCCGGCCGCGTCAACAGACTGACTACCACTGGTCGCGACTCCTAGCGAACTGCTTACAAGCAATCTCTTATCAGCTGTCAAATTATTAGTTTTTTTTGCCCAATCAACAGCTGGGACTATCTACTACTATCTCGCAACGTTAGCCTCCTCGGGTACTGGCCGCGACGCCCCGCTCGCCTCGTATCCCTGTGCCCTGTGCCCTGTGCCCTGTCGCTCGCTGGCCGGCGATGCATGCGAGCTGCGAGCCGTACGTTGAATCGTCGAATGTGACTTGGCTTGTATTTTTATCGCTTATATTTATTCGTTTATAAATGCCGGTGACGAGCGCTCGTCTTACGTCACCGTTTGTAAATACGCTTTTAGGCGCGGAGATTCTTAACCTCAACGGTTAATCGCGGCCGCTCTCCGCCCGGACAGCAAGCACATCGCAGGCACTCATATTCATACATCGCGACACTTGTTGTCATTGTTTGGCTTTCGTTTTTAATGTGCTCCTAGTTGACAATAAAGTTCCAACACAGTGAATAGTACCGAAACAGTTCCTTCCTCTCCTCACTATGACGAGGGGAGACCAGGCCTCACGAGTGTGCGCGGTGTTCCCCAACGGGAAAAGTGCTCAACTTCACACAAATGATTTGTCTATAAATTTAAGTCGGCCGATGAGGAGTGAAGACGTCACTGTGCTAAATAAATAAATAGCTAATAATAAATAATAAATACCTAGTAACAACGAAAAGTCAAATGTTCAACGCGAAGTATTACAAAACTTGTTTCGATGAATGTTTTTAAATCTACTCATGAATTGGAATTAACTGATCATATGGAGAACATCATCAATTCAATATAAACAAAAACAAGAAGAAGAATCGAGCGAATGAAAACATCCACGGGTGAGGAAAGCGCTGAACATAGAAAATCTCCATACATTTCTTTCTCAGAAACCACCGTCGGGTTGCGCGATTAATATCAGCGATGTTTATTGAAAACGCTTATCGGAATGCTCGGGGGAATGTAGCCAGCGACTGAGGCATCGGTGATCGATAGCAAAGTATTACAATCATGACCAATCGAAACTAAACACGAAAACAACCTGTTATCTATGAACCCAAATACAAAATATCTTCAGTAATCGCGCGTGTCTGGTTTATTCGTTTACATCCGATGGGAGCTGATCTAACATCAGAAACCAGCATCTGTGCAGCAAACCTGGTCCCCGGCAGCAACAGGGAGCTATTATAGTGCTCACCACGGGTATTCCCGCAACAGCCGTGGATTTCAAACAGCCTTTTTTGGGTACGTAGTCAGGTAGTCTTCAGTATTGCAATAACCGCCTGGTATTACGACTATTACTTGAACTGTTTGAATTGACTTGTTTTACAGGTAAATGGAAACATTGTAAACAAACGGTATAGATATGCGATTCTCCTCGGCGGTAACATAACACTTACTTGCTTCATAAAGTTACACTACATATATTCTTAAAATGGAGGTCGAGACAAGAACGTTATCAGTGTCGATATAATATCGGAATTTGCAGTAGTGCCTAGTAATAATGATGAGAATAAGAAGTAATAAGGTGTATAACAAATCATATTGAGGGCTAGAATGTTTCCTTGGGTAACACACTAGTCCTGGGTCCCAAGTCCTGGGTCCCGAGTCCTGGGTCCCGAGTCCTGGGTCCCGAGTCCTGGGTCCCAAGTCCCAGGTCCCACCCACTTGGTACAGTAACGTTTTATACTGTTATTATTATTTTATCTTGGTATCATTTTTTTTTAAATATACATTTATAGACGTTAAAATGTCTAACTATTGAAACATCCCCTCTATATTGGGGAAATGTGGATAATGTAGACCACGCCGGATTGGAAAAAAACGTTCGGCGTTTTGATGCAATGCAAAACAAAAAACATTTGCTCTATATTTTTTTTCGTTCGTTCGCTGTATAACAATAAATGAATAGAAGCTTGACAGACTTAACTTAGCAGTCGGAAAAGGGAGGATTTTTTTTTGCCGCTTACTGCAAAGTAAAGCAAGTCGATCTGTTGGTATAGGATAGGGTAAATTTGTTTGTTTGTTTGTTTTTGTAGCTTTATTTAGATGTAAGCAAATTTTCATACATCTAGTAATAAAAAACATATAAGATACATAATAAAATAAATAGAGTCATAAAATTATAACAGAAAGAATACAGTTAATACAAAAAAAAAGAAATAATGAGAATAAATATAATAAATGATGAGAATACTTTTTTTAATTTGAATATAATATATTAATAATTGACAGTACCCATACAAAGTGCCCCCCTTTTACAAAAGATTTTTTTTGTTACTATTTACGTATATATTTCTTCACAGCATAATCTTTTATTTTTGCTTCGGAAATATTATAGAAATGGGTAAGGTGGACCACCTGCTCAGAAATACTTATAAGCACAGTTTTTTGACATAGGGAGTTATTTTCACGGTTTTTGAATCAAGGAATTCGATTTTCGATTGTCCACTTGTGGATTCAAGATGGTTGAAATGAATTAGATGCTTTTTTATATGGCTGCTCTATCAATAGCTTTGATTTTTATTAATGGTTAAGGAATCCGACTATTACATTTGACTTAGGAACCAAGATGGCGGATGTGAATTAGATCCCGTTTATTAAACGGGAATAAGAATTACTTGTCTTTCGATATTTTTTGGGATTTAGAAACACGAAAAAAAAATTGTTTACTAAACAGCAGTAAAAATAAAACATAGATAGATAACAATGATTTACAACCCACTCCAGACGCAGATAATAAGCTTGAATATAATTCACCAGTAGTTCAGTCAATGAAGGCAATAAGAAAAACTGAAATTTTGCAGGTGGATAATACCTATAACAGTATTTATAAGAGTATTTTCACAAAAGTCCCCTATCTTCCACTAGTCCCTCCCCCCAAGTAAAGTAGATTAAATATGATATAATTTGAAATCTAATACATTTCTTAGGACTTAATAGTGTCCGAGATACAGCGGTTCTAAATTATGCAAAATTTTCGTAAGTTGTCACATTTTTCGCTATTTTTTAGGGTTTTGCTTAATTTTGACAGCGAAGGAGTAATTTTTCGGTAAAGGTTATTATTCTTGTTATTATTCTTTGCAAATTTTTAGAGTTTTTGATAATTTTGATCGTGAAGGACCACGATCAAAGTGAATTAATATTCCAGAATTTAATATCAAATTGATCTCCGGGAATCCAATAGCGTCCGAGAAATAGCTGTTCTAAATGACGCATTTTTTTGTGTGGTCATTCCTAGCATTTATTATACGTTTTGATTTGAGTTCAATGCACTTTCAAACCCCCAAATCTCAATTTTGAACGAAATCGGTAGAGAACTGGATAAATTCAAATTGGCCGCAGAAATCATACAATTTGATGTTAGATTCAAGTTTAGTGCACCCCTAAACACCCTAATCCTGATTGTGAACGAAATCGGTAGAGAACTGGATAAATTCAAATTGGCCGCAGAAATCATACAATTTGATGTTAGATTCAAGTTTAGTGCACCCCTAAACACCCTAATCCTGATTGGGAACGAAATCGGTAGAGAACTGAAAAAAAAAAACAAAATGGCCGATGAAGTTTTGCATTTTGACGTTAGATTTGATTTCAGTGCACCTCCAAACACTTTAATTCTGATTTTGAACCAAATCGGTGTGAATATCTAGAAATTCAAGATAGCTGCTAAAACTGTGGATTTTGATAGGCACAGATCGGCATACTTATATACTCGTATGCAGTCGGGGGCGTCAAGATTGTAAATTATATGGGCACAAAAAATATATTTTTTAAATAATTCATTCATTCCTTAGTTTCGCTTTTGAGCGCCTGCACAGATATAACCTCGTAAATCTGTACCACCTCCGTCTGTTCTTTTCCAGCGCGCAGGTCTTTTATATTGTGCGGTATAATAAATTAATCACTATTTGGACCATCTTAAAGAACGTTGCCAAAAAAAGTGACTACAATAAAAAAATCGCAAATACGTAATTCCTACTTTCCGGTGGCAGTTTAACACCTCTCTTCCCAGCTATTCGTCATAAAACAGACAAAAATATCGAATTTCAAATGGACGTCCGTTCACTCTGAAGGACTGCTCACAACTGATATACTCCGGTGAAATAAATCGTTTTATCAACAATCATGCGGGCCGGAAATTCTCATACGATTTTTGTATGACGGAACTGAATTTAAAAATTCCTGAACTTTGAGGGAATTACAGTGAAAATCTAGATTTACTGAATTATTTTTAATAAACGCTCTTGGTTCTTGATCTTATTTACTCTGAGATTGTGGAAGGATTTTAAATAAAGATGTTTGCAATGGGTGCAGTTAAAATAACGGCGAAGGCACTATCGAGCGTTTTACTTAAAATTACAGTAGGTATTTCATGTATAATGGAAAAGATTATAGTTAAAGAATTTACATCACTGAAAACCTTAGACACTTTCGTAACTTTCTGTCAAGAATTTGCAGATAAATTATGTGTTGTATTGATTACGTTAGCATACTGCGAAGTGACGTTTAGCGTCTTATTTGAGTCTTCCCTATTGTCTTTCCCGGAGTAAGGTTTTACTGACTTATAGTGAATAATATAATTCTATGCATTTAATAAGCTAACAACGGTATTAGTTAACCGAGGAAAGGAAAAGGACAAAAATTTGGTTACAAACAATTTACCAAAGTTACTTTTTGTACTCACTGAATAAATATATTTATTATGTTATTAACTATTTGCTGTACCCTCTTCGGGATGCATCCCTCATTTTTGCTGTCGGGTCATAAAGCTGAGTGATACGTAACTCAATCTTATCAATATTACTCAATAATATTATTTTTTTTTAGTACTCAACTTAAAACGCATTGTTTTTCCTCATAGCACTAACCAGTGCCTATCAAACACATACATAATTGTCTACTCTATAATATTTATTTTTCTCATATCTTCACAAGTATTTAACTATTATTCTATACTCGAATTATCTGGTATACACAATTATTTTTTTCTGTACTATTCTTCACATTTCTTTATACTTAACAATTATACTTTTTTTCTTGATTACAATACTAGCTTTTTCCCTTCTATTTTTGTATACTGGCACTTAATATGAACTAAACTTCTCAATTTGATTGTCCTAAAACGGGATTTGTTCCCAGTTGATCAGTCAAAGCTTTCTTACATTTTATTGTTAAATAAAGTGTGTTTCAAATAAATAAATAAATAAGTTGTAGTTTTAATCAATGCCAGCTTGTCTGATTTTAGTGCTAAGCCTAATATTTAACAAAAAACTAATTATTTATTTATAGCGTTGAAAATTTAAAGACCATATTCTCTTGTGTTTATTTTCAGGAATCGCGCAATTCAACTTTTTGGCTATTATAGTAATAATAGTTATGTTTTTTTCGTTCTATCTCGATGTCTTTCAGATCCAAGATCACTCCTTTTTTTAAAAAAATACACTCAACACAGCATCCCCCGGGAAGGTATAGGGAAACCTCAGGGCCTCCTGTAGTGAAGATTTTTTAAAAATCTTCTCCCTTGCTCCACAAAACCGTCACTGGTTTAAAAAGGTCGTGAAATAAAAGTCCAGTTGTTGAACTGAATTCCACAGTTGTTTGTATTTCTGCTCATTGATACAAGCTTACATCATAAAATATAGACTCCTATGAAAACAGCATTTATTTTTTAAATGAAAGAAATAAAAACATATTTCCATCAAAGCATCATACATAATATTTCATTTGTATACAATCTTACTGTAAACGTCCCTAACAAATATGTTTACAACATGTGTGGTGCACGCAATAAAGTTTATGAATTATTTAGTTACAAATCGCAATGTTTATTTACCATCTCACTGAAACTCGCTGAGTGCAAAAATACAATAGTGCAATAATGATATTGTGTTTGTTTGCACGATGGCCAAAGAAACGAAGATGTTAAAATGTTGAAGGCAAAATAATGTACAAAAAGGTTCAAAGATTTTACTTGCTTTAAATTTAATTTTATTTATGAAGAGATAAAAATGTTTATCTGGAAAGTCTAGGAAAAGATTGACTTTTAGTGAAGGTACTATTTTAATAATTTAAAGAACAAAACTTTTATTCAATTTCTTTTATTTATTTTATAGTAAAATATAAAGGCTTTAAAAATATATAATAATAATAATAATAGTAATAATAATTGGATGATTTGTATTGCGCCGTTATTGTGAAAAATCACCTCAAGGGTGCTGTAGATCAGGAAACGTCGATTCTGAATATATAACTTTTATTATATATAATTATAAGTAGAATTTATAAATTGTTATTTAAAAGTGAATAAAAAATCATATTGAAACACCTTGTCATGTTCGTACCATCGTATTTGGAACATCTGACGTCGCGCTAGATTAGTTTGGACGTTTTTATTTTTCACCTTTGTTTTGTATTTTAAATATGTATTTTTTTTTAAGTTTTGGCCTAATTTAAACTTAATTTGGGTGAATTTAAGCTCTATAATTGTTGTTCAATATAAAAACAAAAATATTAGTGAAATAAATTTGAGTATTAATGAGCAACCCAATTATCAATACGGATATTATCATAATGCTAATGCTCAATACTATTATTATTCTTTGAATTAAAGTTTCTAAAATGGTACATAATTTTCTTACTTACGTTTAGTTATGGTTTACTATGAATAGAATATAAAATGATGTACGGTAAAGCTCATCCTTGTTTTGACATTTGACATTCTAACCTCAAAACTGATCAAAACCGACCGGCCATAGATTTGAAGCGTTTTGGCGGGCTTTGAAAAATTGAAACTTTGAAAATTATTTTATCTATGAAAACTCACAAAAAATGCCTGTATTTAAGCTTGAACGTCATTATTGATTAAAAAATATTTAAAAAATGGACTAGAGTTCTTTATTGTATTATAAAATGTAGTCGGTTTGATTGTAATAAATCTCCCATTTTTACATATTTATTTGATTACAATGTATATAAAAATATTATCTTTTTGTAGACTTTTCGATTTAGTGCGATATTATTATTAGGTTTTATTTCCAACATTAAGTAACTTACGGTACGTAGATATACCTATATTTATACTTCATGGTATTTGCTTTCATGTCCTACGGAGGTATACATATACTTCATGGTGTTTGCTTCCATGTCCTACGGAGGTACACATATACTTCATGGTATTTGCTTTCATGTCCTACGGAGGTACACATATACTTCATGGTGTTTGCTTTCATGTCTTACGGAGGTATACATATACTTCATGCTATTTGCTTTCATGTCCTACTGAGGTATACATATACTTCATGGTGTTTGCTTCCATGTCCTACGGAGGTATACATATACTTCATGGTATTTGCTTTCATGTCCTACGGAGGTATACATATACTTCATGGTGTTTGCTTTCATGTCCTACGGAGGTATACATATACTTCATGCTATTTGCTTTCATGTCCTACTGAGGTATACATATACTTCATGGTGTTTGCTTCCATGTCCTACGGAGGTATACATATACTTCATGGTATTTGCTTTCATGTCCTACGGAGGTATACATATACTTCATGGTGTTTGCTTTCATGTCCTACGGAGGTATACATATACTTCATGGTGTTTGCTTCCATGTCCTACGGAGGTACACATATACTTCATGGTATTTGCTTTCATGTCCTACGGAGGTACACATATACTTCATGGTGTTTGCTTTCATGTCCTACGGAGGTATACATATACTTCATGCTATTTGCTTTCATGTCCTACTGAGGTATACATATACTTCATGGTGTTTGCTTCCATGTCCTACGGAGGTATACATATACTTCATGGTATTTGCTTTCGTGTCCTACGGAGGTATACATATACTTCATGGTGTTTGCTTTCATGTCCTACGGAGGTAGAATGACTTGACTTTTGTTTTTATTTTCGAAACAGATAGTCGAGTTAGATTATTCATGTCTATTTGTTCTATCTCCGTATACATTTTGTAATTTATTAATGATATTATATATTTGTACTTCTCTATTCCTGGTAGGGTAGTTGTGATTTACGGGTGATTTGAATTTTGTATTCCAGAAATTATCCAGTGTATAATCGACCTTACTATGCACGGGGAGCACGTTACACAATGAACATTGTTTTATAGTCGTCTTCAGATTATTTGATTTTTTAATGCATCACACAAATAACAGAGTCTCAGAACACTCGTTTTAGAATTATACATGCTTTACGGATCAAAACAACTGCGCAAACTGCAAACAATTATCACAATGAGCAGTCATCGATTATTTTATTTTTATTCATATTGTAATGATTCACTTATGTCGACGGAAAATTTGATTGTATTCAGTTTCAATGCGTGTATATGCATTGGCGAGTATCTACGCAGCGGAAACAACTCCCATTAATACCGTTAATTTTTTTTTCTTTACTCCGAGAAAATGCATCAAAAGTCAATCAATCGTTTGGTTCAGAATGTAAAGGCTCTGAATACAAATCTTTATCATTGACTTTTTCTTTGGATTTTATATATTTCCATCTACCGTTGAATTTCATTCGCCCTCTAATGGTCTAAAAACGTCGCATAATTTAAAACGGTTTGTTGGTCGGAATGTTTTCGGAACAAAGTCATTCCTTTCTGAAAAAAACACCGCCAGCTTGGAACGGCGTTTTAGTCTCGGTGCGAGGAAAAAAAATAAGGTCCTTTCTAACGGTAAAAGGGGAGGAATGAATGGAAAATTATGGACCTAAGGACCTCCGAGGGAATTTAATTGGAATACAAAGGACACATCGATACAAAGAAGGACCGAAAGATCTTTTTGAACAAAAAGCATCTAGAAGGACGAACACAAATGCACAATGCAGAAATACTGCGCCGAATAAAATAAAATATGGAATAAATTGAAAGTGATTTTAACAATCAGATTGTGCGGTGCGATTTGTATCGTATGAAAAAATTAAGGTTTCGCTTATAAATGGCACCAACTCCTAACTCATTCCATTCGAGCCTTTTGTATTCATTTTCTTTTGACGGGTGTATCGATCAATAAAACATTTGGGACAAAAAAATATTTTGGCAAGCCTTAAACGGAATTTAAAAAATTGTGTTAAAATTTTATTTAAAAATCAATTTATGGTCGGAATACTAATTACGCCTTAAGTGAAAATCATGTTAGTTCAATGAGAACAGGTCCCATCGCTAATTATTTAATACGAAACCAGTTGAATTATTTCGCAACTGAGAAGTTGTAGGTACACTAACTAACCTGCGATTAAAATCCACTATAATAGTAACTACACAGTTTGTCCAATTAAATTGCGTACCTACGTATATATTTTTTCTGTTTGTTTGTTAATTACGAACTAATTAAGAATTAAGTTTAATGGAATAATCAACAGTGGCGTGCAGTCCACAAAGGCTGAAAAGCTGTACCTGCTCTAAGAAAAATTCATAACATTAACGTACAAACTTGTTTTGAACCACTTCCATTTAATATAATAATCCCAACCGGTTTCGGAAGTACCCCTCCTTCGTCAGGAATATATTAAAACTAAACTACGATATAAAATAATGATAGATATACATGGATATTTAGTTGTTGGAGTGGATTTAGTAATTACAAGTATAAAACATAGTATATATAGAGAGTATGTAAGTATAATAATAATAGTTGGATGATTTGTATAGCGCCGTTTTTGTGAAAAATCACCTCAAGGGCGCTGTACAAATATTTCTTAACTAATTATGTACAAACAGATACAGAAAAACATACTTACCTGACAGGTCGCTTCAGATGAACACAGTTTTAGAAAAAATTATTTATAGAGATGATAGAATGACATGGTTATTTGTTTCTCCTTTTCTATTGATGTTACATTTATTAGATGATTGGTGGCACAAGAAGAGGTGGTATTTATTGAATTTATTTATTATTATAACACAAGTATAGAGTCACACAGTCCTCCTCACTAGGGAGTAGGGAGAACTGTTCTGAGGCTTTTTACTAAATATTCATTTGTCTTAAATTTCGAAAAAACATAATTACATAATAATGTTTTGATATATAATATCTAGGATTATTACCAGGAAGAGGAATAAATTGTTTATTGTTACTACGTATAGGCAGTAGATACAGATTTAATTGTGTCTGATATGTAATAAAATAATGCAGCACTGTGTTGACCCCACTTGGCATCTGCGTGTAGAAATATTGTGACAGCGTAAAAACCATAAATCTTTTCTGTTTGAAAGGTGATATCACTATGGCGTCATCTCGCTGCTCCAAGGGGAAATGTATATTAGCATGCACAAGTTTTTATTTTATTTTAGTCATGACCTAAGATCGAAGACATTGCAGTCGAGTATGTCCAGGGAATTTTATGTCTTTTTTGCGCTGAAGCCTTTTTGCTTACTCTTTATCCATCGGTAGGTTTGAACTTTAGAGAAGCAATATATTATTACTCTAAGGTTTGAACAGTTTTAAATTGAAGAAATACACACCTAAATTGCTTAGCTTGGCTAGCCGGTTAAGCCACTTGTAGAATAAGTTTAAAAAATCACGCATCGGTGCACAGATGCGTACACTGTAAATAACTACATGTGTAAAAAAAATGTTAATATCTATTAAAAAATTCTTACGCTTTTTAAGGTCATTTAATAAATATTCTTCAGTCCTAAAAATTATAAATATTTACAATAAATATCAACCACTTTGTGCCACCAATCGTCTAATAAATTTAACATCAATAGAAAAAGAGGATAAAATAGCAACTGTAAACATATCAACTCTATGCCTAAATTTTCTAATAAAACTGTGTTTATCTGAAGCGACCTGCCAGCTGCAGGTAAATATGTTTTTCTGTATCTGTTTGTACATAATTAGATAAGGAATAGGAAGTAATATTTGCACAACGCCCTTGAGGTGATTTTTCACAAAAACGGCGCTATGCAAATCATCCAATTATTATTATTATTATTATGGCGACTTTAATCTTCCCGCAAAGTGGACAAATAAACACTGGACCGTTCTTGGGACAATATTGTCACTCTCCACGAAACGACAGTTTTACTGTTCATTTGGTGAACATTATTTTGCCGTAGGTACGATGTTTTTATCTTTAGACATTGGATTATAATATTACGAGCATTTGCATATTTGCGTATTATGCATATATGAGCATTTTTGGTTAACGATGCATATTTGAGAGTTTTTGTTTAACGATGCAAATTTGAGTATTTTTTGGTTAACGATGCATATTTGTGCATTTTTGGTTAACGATGCAAATTAGAGCATTTTTTGGTTAACGATGCATATTTGTGCATTTTTGGTTAACGATGCAAATTAGAGTATTTTTTGGTTAACGATGCATATTTGTGCATTTTTGGTTAACGATGCAAATTAGAGTATTTTTTGGTTAACGACGCAAATTAGAGTATTTTTTGGTTAACGATGCAAATTAGAGTATTTTTTGGTTAACGACGCAAATTAGAGTATTTTTTGGTTAACGATGCATATTTGTGCATTTTTGGTTAACGATGCAAATTAGAGTATTTTTTGGTTAACGATGCATATTTGTGCATTTTTGGTTAACGATGCAAATTAGAGTATTTTTTGGTTAACGACGCAAATTAGAGTATTTTTTGGTTAACGATGCATATTTGTGCATTTTTGGTTAACGATGCAAATTAGAGTATTTTTTGGTTAACGATGCAAATTAGAGTATTTTTTGGTTAAAGATGCATATTTTAGCCTATGTGAGCCTTTTTTCGTCATCAATGCATATTATAGCCACTTTGAACTGAATTTTAGACTGAATGTTATAGAAATGTGATCTCTTAGGTGAATGTGTAGTAAATCTATGTATTATCGTGTGAAAAATGTTGAGATTCGCAAATAATTCGCAAGTAGAGCAAATGAACGAAGAAAGGAGTGTAAGGAGAATATAGGACGCGCATGTGAATGGAAAGAGAAGTCGGTGATCAAGTGAGTCAAATACTCGAGTAGGGCCATGGGGCTTCTGTTATTCTGCCCTCTGACATGGCCCGATGTCAGAAGTTAGAATAACACAATGGTGGCCAGCATTTTGTATACCATGCGCCAATTTTTTCACAGACAAGGTCAGATGCGCCATACAACTCGAACTTTTTTTACCTTCTTACGTTCACGTTTGGGGTTGTAAAATAGAGATAGGAATAGGAACTGCTTCGCTTATGGGAGGAAAATTAATACCTCAATCACGGAATTCAATGAATTAATTTACGTCATTTCAAAAGACACGTTTATTAGAACACCAATCTACAATAGTCAGAAATAATAACCTGGACGAGAGGTGATGCTATAGCTGCCGGAGAGTCTCTGAACTACTATTGTTGGATGTGAACTGAAAAACATAATTAACATTTTTTAATTATTAAATTGTTGTATAAAAAACAACATCTATTACAGGACATAAACATTTCTTACTTGAGACTTAACTCTTATTCACTCTGCTCTTTTAAGTGTGGAAATTGACTTAAATCCCTTTTTTCTAAATGGGAGATGAACAGATTTAATTTAATTTTAAATAAAGTGATGCTATTTACTAAGCTAGGAAGTAATTTGCCTTGTAGTTTTATATTTAAATCATGGAGATGGCTAGTAATGTCAACTAAAAATGCTAAATCAAATAGCCAGTTGTTGTCAAATAATACATTTCTATCAATAGGTAGTTCATTTTCCTGTTCCAAAAAATTAGCAATGGCATTTTTCAATTTCCAAAATCTATTCAGAATCTGACCTTTAGAAAGCCAGCGCACTTCACAGTGAAGGATAAGTTCACCATATTCCAACTCTAGCAATTGACAGTATTCTCTGAATTCTCGTCTGTGTAGTGCTCTTGTTCTAATGTTATTTATATATTTCACAACCGGTAACATAACATGTTGCTTATTTAATGTTGTCCTACACAATGCCTCTTGGTGTATAATGCAGTGATATGGGCCGTTTAAAAAAAAATTCAAGTAAAGTTGTAAACCCATTGACTTATCATTGATGGCTCTCCATCAGTACAAAAATTAAAAATATGGATTCAGTTATGGCGCCTATTTCAAAATAATGGCCACAAGGATGCAATGCGCCACTTATGATCGTGCAATGCGCCACGGTTTTGCCACCAATGGAATAACAGAAGAGAACGTATGAATGTGAATGGAGCAAGGAGTGTATGCCAAGATCGAATTGTTTGGCGGTCATTAGTTAGATAGTTAATTCTTTAAGGACACTTTATTGAAAAAAAAACAACAACAAAAATATATCACTAAAATGACTTTCATTTTGCCCTTCAAAAGGTTAACTTTGCAGCTTCCGATGAATAATGCATCTACCATCTCGCGGGGAAAGTGTGTAATGTGTCGTCTCGTGGGAATGGCTCTGCATTATATATTCCTCGAGGAACATGTGTTTTTACACCACCATTGTGCCCGAGATACATTCGCAATGCACATCTCACGGGGGATACGTGCCACAGCCTCCCATTGTCCCTTCAGACCATCTGTATCACATGAACCCGATATAGCGGACTCCGCACGACTCCGCAGTACACCTAAACTGTATTAGGTCTGTCGATTGTTCAATAAACAGGTATCTACATTGCTTCTTCCCAGGAAAGTGAATAAAAATAATTTGAAAATATTAGTTTAGTGTATATTTGTTTGTTTGTTGGTTTTTTTTTTTTTTTTTCGATTAAAAATACGAAAAAAAAAATTACGATGACGATGGAATTTTTATATTTACAAATAATTTTTCTACAATGATTTAAATCGCGCCATTTTTGATGTGCCGCCAAAACGATATGTTTGTTTTTGTTCGTGAATATGGCGTTATTGACGTCACATTAGTGACGGCCACTGACGTCAAAATTAATAGACTTGCCCTAACGTACCATTTCGACGGCTGGAGGCAAAGGTCACGTGACACCCATTTTGTCACCAGATTTACGTCCACGATTGTTTTGCGTGAGTTTGACTGCGGTAAGCTACTCACAAAACATTTATAAAAAGGCTCAAACTAAATACTCTAACAAATTATTCTTTTTTTGTAAACAAGCCGAACCTTTTTACTTAGTTGCTGTTTTACTGAAAATATTTAAGCCCCTCTTATTTTGCTTTCTTCCCCTTGCATGTTAGGGCATATCTGTGTATTATTTGCTCTATGGTGATTGCCATCTCACTAGCCAGTGGCATTATCCAAAATCTACATTACAATTACGTTTTAGCTGGTTTGCACCATTTCGGAATGCGAAGTTTTAGATCATTATTTTTAAACCAATAAGTCGGCCTCCTTGGTCGAGGGGTAAGGCTCTCCACTACGAATCCGAAGGTCGCGGGTTCAAATCCCGGCGTGCGCAAGTACATTTTATTTAATTACTTTGTTCTGTTTCACAATTAATTCATTTAAAAATAATATATAGTATATTTGGGCACATTCTAGAGTGGAAGATACTCTCAGTATCACCCTGGTGAAAGACCACCATTCAGAATTGAAACGTTGCTTGAAATGGCTTTTAGCCGTGTTAGGTAACCAGATCTGAATAGCCAGCGATTTCCCCACCTTCCTCTTCCCCTTCTCCTACCCCTCCCGTATACCTTCAGCTTCACAACAGTCCCCAATTGGGGATGCCATAGTCTCACTGGATCCAGACGGCTGGCAGCAGTTGGGACTCTTGTACGGTATTCATATAAAAAAAAATATTTAAAAAAAAAGTGAATTAAATCGTTAAATCTTTCGCACGTTTTTCCCGTTATCCGTAGTTTGTGAAAATACCCTAATCAGTTAACCCAAAAGGACACACTTGTTGTGATTGTGTGGAAGAGTCACGTAAACCTAGATTAACTTTTTTACTCCAGGTACTTAGGTTATTCGCGAGCTTATTTTTATGGTTTGCTTTTATATTCCTAGGTTTACACGAATAATCAGCGTACTGTATAAAACAGTTAGCAACCAATAATTAAAGTATATTGTTCATCCTAATGAGGGAAGCTTTGCTTCTGAAACATGTAGATATTTATATATCAAAAACAGTGGTGTAACTAAGTTATTATTATTTATTTCTAGCTGATGTGTACCCGGCTTAAATTATGAAGATGTGAATTCTTGTTTATCGTTTGGGTGCCATAATTGATTTGACAGCGAAAGTAATGCCCTGTGACGACTATTACTATCTTTGAACAAAGAAACATTTATTTGAATAAATTATTTTAATTTTAAGTTTTAACTATGCAAGGCTGATGTAAGCGTAGTGAGCAAGATTAAGAAAGGGACGCTTAGATGGTTTGGGCATGTAGAGCGAATGAACGAAGAAAGGAGTGTAAGGAGAATATATGACGCGAATGTGAATGGAAGAAGAAGCCGGGGACGCCCGAGGAAGACATGGCACGATCAAGTGAATCAAATACTCGAGTCGGGCCATGTCAGAAGTCGGAATAACAGAAGAGAATGTATGAGGCGTTGTATGAATGTGAAAAAGCAGGAAGTGTATGCCAAGATCGAGTTGTTTGGCGGTCCGTCCTCTCTGCCTACCCCTGCGGGGAAACGGCGTGATGGTTAGTTAGTTAGTTAGTTAATTTTAATTTTAATTTTGAAAATATTTTACCCAAACAAACTTTCTTCTTTTGAATATGTAATCTGTGGCTAACCAGAGTAGTATATCTATGGGCAAACCTCAATACAACATGGAGAGTTCGATGTTTTTCAAACTAATTTTAAAATATTAAAGCAACAGTTTTACATACTAGATTTCATTCAAACAACTCTCTAAACCTTCCCGGCATTAATAAGAATAAACTGTATTTTCAGCAAAATCGGTTCATTCATTTTTATATGTAGAGATGTCAATAAAAAATTAAATTGTCAATTCCATTACTCATTCATTGAGCTTCTAATGGTGCGAACAGCGGCCGGCGTGCCTTGAATCTCCGTTCGCATTATCCACATCCCTCGCATAGATCCGCGCAGTCTCGAGGCTATAACTGCAACAGTAATGCACCGCGGAGAGCTGGGAATAGCGGGAACAGCGGTGCACACTGCACTTGCAATCAGTCCGGACCTAATGATGGGACTTGACGTCAGGTATTTGAACACGCTGTTGGCCGCGAGTCAGTGAGTTGATTCCTGCCATACCAGAGCAATGAGACTTAATACTCATTAAATATGATCACTGATTACAGCGATCATAGTTCGTCTCGGATCAGCGGTGCTTTTATTAGTTGGGTCGGATTAAAATGCTCCTCGCTTTCGTCAATCAAACAATTGGCTTAACCTTTTTTATACCTTATTTTGTTACCTTCCGCATGTATTAACCCCAAATAAAACCGCCCTTTCTTCTAGAAGTCATGCTTTTGGCAGCATTCGCGTAACCAATATCGCCGCACCTTGATTAATAAATGACCAAGTCTATCTTGGCAACTTCACAGGAGAACTAGCTTGAATTTACATAATAAATTAAAGTAATAATTGTTTTGATTTGTTATATAATTAAAAAAGCTATGTAGTTTAATTATAAACTGTTTAAAGCAGGTAGAATTTAAAGATTCAGTCGAAGATCAAAGTTATCAACCGCAAATAAATTGGTAGTTAAAATGTATCATCTGTTTTTAAGCAAGAACGTCACCATGTCACCAACCTACATCAACCCACTGAAGGAGCATTTGTATGTCTGTTGGGTTTCATCATTAAATAGCCTTTAAATAGAACTGTCTTTTTGTTCCTTTTGGGTATCAGCATCACCGAGACATATAATATCACTAAATATATCACCTGTTTCTGTCAAAGCAAGAACGTCATCGTGTCATCGATCTTTATGGACCCACTGAAGGAAATTTTTAATATCTGATGACTCTTAGGGACAACTCTACCCTTTTTAGGTTGTCTGTCAGTGTTACACCTTTAATAGAAATTGAGTGTTAATATTCACTATCTTTTTGTTCTTGAGAATTACCTGACCTCATTTCTCCTTAGGTTTCTTCGCAACATTTACGACATTTCTGTACCCACTCATTTCTAGCGTAATAAACTTCATTTGATTTAGCATCCTTTATCGTGCTCTAGATGTGCGCTTTTGTTTATAAAGTTAATCCCACGTAAGTAATTAGTATTTCACAAACAAAAACCTGTTGTGACAGAAGGAGATCAGTTCTTTGTCTAGATAACAAATGGGTTTCTAATGTGGCCGGTGATTCATCGTGGAGTGAATCTTGTGATCATACTTTTGGCAAACACTTCAAAAATGTGTTCGCTCGGTCTTTTGTCTTATTTGATCTGCTTTTGCTATTCTCTGACTTCGTACAACTTGAAACTGTGCTGTATCTTCGCGAGAGAAGTATTTAGAGAAGTGGCACCTGTCACAACGCATTAAACTCGCACGTTCTGATCTTCTAATTCCAGCAATCATCGTGTTGTTTGATTGTTGGTGAGTTAAACCGTATTACACTTCTTCCTCCATCTTGAGCCAACGTTTCGGATAGCCTTGCAGTGTCCATTATCAGAGAAAATGCGCAGAAACGTTGATGTTTATTTGTGGAGCAATGATACTATGTTACAGCACCTTTATTATGAATACTATAAGGCTGTCCGAAACGTTGGTTCAAGGAGGAAAAAACCTAATTCGGTTTAATACCACAAACGTAGAACAACATCAGAATCATTACTTTCTTCTAGTAATTAGTTCATCTTTTGAACTTCCTTCACTTAAAGTAGTGTTCCCCAAGGATCTAGAAAGGCACCTTTCAATTGTTATTGTGACCGCTTAGTATTTATTTCATTGTAGTACTAAGAGTTAGTGGTAACATTTGGCATTTTTTAGATGATACATTGGCACTCTGAAGGTGTGAGAGCTGTTTGAAGATATAACAGGGGTCACTGTATTTTTTTATTTGTAATACCTATTCTGATATTGAATCAAAACGTAAGGAACGTTGAACGAGTAAATAAATGTGATATTATCTCACTTGAAAACTCTAGTCAGTAGTAGCACGTGGGTGACATATCATAAATTCTATAAGTACGTACAAATGACCAGCACCTATGACCCCTTTCGAGAGATAAACAATATTAAAGCACTGTAGCTCAGGATGAAAATTGCTGCGTCGACTTTTTTCACGAAATTTCACGACACCAGGGCTAACCGTTCGCGTCAAGTTTGAGTTTTTGCGCGAAGTGAGAGTGTACGTGCAAGTCATTTCCCTCCTCCAGCATTAAGAGCCATAAAACAGCTTTAAATTTTACGAAAAAATCCGGAATCTCGGATTATTCGCTAGTTTACCTTCTGACTGCCCACAGCTGGTCATCCCACACGGTAGGATGGCTTAGGCGCTTAGACCTTGCACTCTCCGCCGCGCTGGCACTGGTGTCGCATGACTCGATGAAACATGGTAGCGAACTTTGGTCTCTTTTGGAATGTCTTGTCGCTAGCCGAGTACAGTCCAGATAAGGGATAATAATCCGTGATATCTTCACCATCTTGACGTCAGAATAATGTATCAGGTGTTTAGTGAACGCACGCGAAAATTTGAGTAGACTTACGTTGTTGTTTCATATTATTATTTAAAATGCAAAAGTGACAGACGCTGCTCTCTGTTAAAGCTGCTTATCGATATGGGATTCGATATTGCTTGTATTTATCTAATCTTTGGATTTTCCCAGCACATTGTGATGAATACTGACGACCAAAAATAAATGCAAATACGAACAGAAGGTGCGATATTAAAGTAGGTCTCGAAAATAAGATTTAATTTCAGAAATATGCGAATTTATTAAATGTTTGGTCGTCGAGAATCCTTTTATTCAATTTCGAAAATCGAAAAATTTCGAGTTATAGTGTTGCGTAAGGAAGTTTAGATAATATTGTAGAAACACATAATAAAATACCAGGTTAAAATGTAACTGGGAATTTTGTTGCAGACATCCAAGGCGAACTCTAAGAAGAATATTATCTTCATGTGTACCTATTATAACATAATAAAATATTTTACAAATCGACCCATTAAAATGTACCTGGTTACCCGTAGTTCATGTAACTACGGGACAAAAACAGCTATTAAATTCATTTTAGCAAACAAGACGGAAATCACAGGGAAAAAACAAGACCAGAAATAACCATCTGTTCAAATAAAAGCTGACACGAATGACATTGTATAATTTCTTTAAAACCCATAGATTCAGTAAACAAACACAATGTCATCCGTCTAATAAACCAACCTGGAAGTAGTTTTAGACATAATTGTAAAGCAGTACAGTCAGCAATAAAACAAATTTTAAGTCATAAATAATAAAAACAATATTAGAAAGCAATGGGACTCACTCCTGACATCGATGCTATATATATGAAAAAGATTTACTTTTAATTGGGCCAGTCTGACGGTGGTCGTGATAGGTTAAAACCGGTTTGGTCGAAAATGAAAAAGTGGAAAAAAGTTGCAAAGGTTTTTTTAATAAAAAAATTCGTGTTAAAATGGAATTCCACATTTTCATTTATAATGTCTTTAAAAACCTCATAGAAAATAGAATTTTAATTATTCTCTAACTAAATCGGTTTTACATATAATAATCATTATTTAAAAAAAACGACCAAATTAGAATTTGGTGGGAGTAAATAAAATCATATAAATAAGTATTAATTGATAAACTAAAGTTCTTAAAAACTTAAGACAAGATTTTTGTGCATAGCGCAAAGCGTAACAATTATTATTTTTATAAACAATAATTATTAATCTAAAACACTCATCCAAATTGAAAAAAAAATGCATGAAAATCTTGTCTTAAGTTTTTAAGAACTTTAGTTTATCAATTAATATATATTTGACAAGTCAAAGCAATTTCCACCAATAAAATGTAGACATAATTTGTCTCGACGCCATCTATTTGAGGGATTTAGCTGTTACAAGCCTTTCTCATACTAATAAAGTTGGTTGTTTGCAGGTGAAAATATAATAAAAACAGTAATTATTGAATGAAACACTAGTATATATTGATTAACTTGGCGGGTTTGCGATAAGCCGACGTAGCTCAATGGTAGAGCATCTGACCGGCAATCAGAAGGGTGCAGGTTCGAGTCCTGTCGGCGACATTTATCTTTGCTCGGAAAGGTTTTTTTCAATTTGGATGAGTGTTTCAGATTAATAATTATTGTTTATAAAAATAATAATTGTTACCCTTTGCGCTATGCACAAAAATCTTGTCTTAAGTTTTTAAGAACTTTAGTTTATCAATTAATATATATTTGACAAGTCAAAGCAATTTTCACCAATAAAATGTAGACATAATTTGTCTCGACGCCATCTATTTGAGGGATTTAGCCGTTACAAGCCTCTCTCATACTAATAAAGTTGGTTGTTTACAGGTGAAAATATAATAAAAACAGTAATTATTAAATGGAACACTAGTATATATTGATTAACTTGGCGGGTTTGCGATAAGCCGACGTAGCTCAACGGTAGAGCATCTAACCGGACATTAGAAGGGTGCGGGTTCGAGTCCTGCCGGCGACATTTATCTTTGCTCGGAAGGTTTTTTTCAATTTGGATGAGTGTTTTAGATTAATAATTATTGTTTATAAAAATATAAATAAGTATTTACAATGTGGATTAACCACAGTTTAAAATGCCATTGAACTCTGAAACAACTGTCACAATAATAAAAACAACTTAAAATACTCGCAAAACTTAATAATAAAAATTTTAAATTTGATTTACATTAAACTTTAAAAAAAATGGAGTTCTGCGAAATAAAAAAAAAACAATTAATTTGTGTTATATGCTTATTTGTAGCAGTTAGCGCTGCGCAGTGAATACTGCACATTGAAAATGTACCCTTACTGTAATGTATGTGAATTATTCTGTTTGAGAGACAAAAAAACTTTAATTAAATATGTGCTTTTAAAACCGACGATAAAATTAGTCAGTTGCGACGCTTTTTGGGAAAGTTTGAGAACGACTGTCCCTGGTTGTGAAGTGCAAGTGCACTATTTGATAACGAGTACATCATTCGACAGCACAATTGCTTTTTTTAATAATTAAATTTTTCACACTGATCTCACGACGATACGTAAGCTTTTTATTCTAAAAAAATAACACGGGTAATTTCAGTCATTCCTTATTGCGGAGGAGTACACCTGAACTACCAACCCTTCCCTTCCCCACTTCCTTTAGCCTTACAACATTCCCCAGAGGGGGAAGCCATAGTCCCACTAGATAGTACACAGTTGGGACTCCTTTGCGGTATTAACAAATAAAATTTTATTAAATAAAACTTATAAACCACGAATACATCTTATTTTTCGCCAACCAACTACAGAATTTTCGGTTATATATGGTTACAGAATACAATAGAGTGAAATAGAGAGAATACAAAAGAGAGAGAAAAGAGAACGAAATATTAGAGGGACACAACAATAGAAAAGCACGATGTGTAAGAGAGAGATGACATTAACATATATTAATATTAATAGATAGTAAATACCACAAAGTGATCGCTTCTTATGAAAATATTGGATTTTTTTATTTAAAAACGTCCAGACATTTATTAATGATGACGCCACAAAGTGAATACCAATCTTTTGAAGAAATTCCAAATAAAATGATTGATAATCACTTGATGAGCATAAATGACAAATGTTTAATTACAAGTTTTATAAATATTATGGAATACTAATTCCTACATTACAGTACCATTCAAATTAACTCCGAGAGAAAACATTACGCACTTATTGACGTTTCCGCAAGAAGCAGTTTTCTATTTAAATCTTACGTTGGATGCCAGAAACATCATGTCTGCTTATAGAACTGATCACAGTGGTGTAGCCGAATATTAAATCGAAATAATGAAATAACGAAAAATTAAAAATTCCACCTTCCACCAATCAAACTGCAGTTACTCTCAACTTAATACTATTTGTCTCAAACGCATTATTATAAAATCATACCTTTGTTTATAAAGGTGAAGTAAGTTGAGAAAATTATATTGCTTTTAGCATCTTAAAATGTAAATTTCAATATTATAGGATTGCTTGTTAGATATGACAAAACATCTTGATGGTTGTAACTCGGGTGGTTGAGGTAGCAAAACCAGAGCTGGGTCTAACACAAAACACTGTGCTTACATTACAGTGGCGTGGATATAGTTTTTAATCACGGTAGGCACTAGGAAAAACGGTGAATAAATTGATATAAAAAAAAACTTACCATAGACGTGGCAAGTTTTCGCCCAGAATGACTAAGCTGATGGCTTTTTTTATTATTTATTTATTTAATATCCAAATAATCGCTTCATGTATGAATTTTTAATATTTTTTCGACCGCATGAAAGAAAGCTAACATCATATGGTCATTATTTTGTTAGTAAAGTTGCATTAATTAATAGAGGTACTAACAGGTGCCACTGATTGCTTCATTTGCTGACAACGTGAGCATATTTGTACCAAAAGGCACGGCCTTTTAGACACTAACACAAACGAGCCGTCCTTTGAATGAGCATCTGTGTGCCCAATGAAGGTTGCATTTCAATATGACGTGTGCGTCATTTTGCTTACTTAATTCCTGCCTTGTAGTACGTTCAGTGCGACGCATAACTTCAGCGTTAGGTGCTAATATGTTGATTATTAATTATGTGAGCGCCATTATAATCGCCCCTTGACATTGTAAGATTTGCATGAAGACAGGACACTTTCAGGTCAATATGGGCCCAGTAGGGGCGGCAGTAATGCTATATCTGATCTGGATTAAGATACAATGAAAACAACGAATTACAAGTAACAAATATGTAGACACGGAAGGAGCAGTGATGTGTTACAAAGAGGATGGCCCCCGGGTCATCTAGGAACACGGGGCGTCAAGTCCCCTCTCACTCGATCAGCGGGTTTCTCGTCACGGCAGGAGTTGCGGTCAGTTCCCACGAGGAAGGCCAGCAGGTCATCAGGAATCAGCACGGAGCGACAAGTCTCTCGGTGCGGTTCAATAGGATGTCCGAGATCCATCAGGTCGGCTATCCATAAACCGGGAGCCACCCGGGCCTCTCCCGTGACTCCTCCATCAAAGACTCCAATTTTGAACAGTGACGCGAGTGTTTTTGGAAGTGTGGATTAATTTCGTGATGTTATCAAATTTTATGTTAGTTAAGTTAATTTTCGCAGTAAGGTTATAGTATGTCCTTATATGTCTATATTGACGGCACGACACTGCATAGATAGATCCATTGCTTGCATACATTACGTTTCAAACTTTTTATTCAGAAAAGAATATTCTGGTGAAACATAGAAAAAAATTAATAAAAACAAAATGAAATACTTTGTACAATAAAAAACACATAAATTTGTTGTAGACCACTTTTATTTTACTTTGAAATACTTTGTGTTTACCACTTTATTAATATTCACACATCTGCAAGTTTTGAAAGTGGTGCTTTCTTCATCAGGAATATATAGAATACTAATTTAATAATAATACTAATTTTATAGATATGCCTGACGAGTATCGCTTTCGAAACATGTCTATAGATATCTATGTGTATTACTAAAGTGGTGAATACAAAGTATACTTTTTGGTGTAAAGAGTTTACATTGTGGTAATTTCGATTACCAAGCTAGGCACATGCCCGTGTTATTAACGAGAAACAATTCAAATCGTTGTCCCTTCTTCGCTAAAAACAGTAAGTAGGCGTACGGAAGACAAACGGCTGTTCGTCAAAGACATTTCTCAAGGACCATAATGTCAGTCAGAAGTGCATAATACGTATAATATAATTCTAGGTTTGTATTGTTTTTGCCAACTCTAATTGCGCGTCGTATAACTGCTAGTTGCAATGCATTAAATGTTTTTGTACACTGAGTGCACCCGTGGCCATCTCTTGAATATGTAATAATAATGATGTCCCGTCTCGTGTTATATTGTCTGCAATAATCCAACAAGTCTCCAAACATTTCCTCTCGACTCGCGACATCCCGCCCCTGTCTCTGTCCCCTGTGCGCATTGCTAACAGTTTACTACCTGTCCGACTGAAGCTTCGCAATTAATTTCAATCTGAATTGAATACATTTTTTGTCGTTTCTGTTTGAAAAATAATGTTTTGATGGTTTCAAAGGCGGTGGGTTTACGTGCTTACTTTTTATTTCAAATTTAGTGGACAAAAATATTTTTTTGACTTCTTGATGGGAGAGTCTTTGAAATAGAAAACATTATTTAATTTTGCATCAGGTAAAGTGTGATATACGTCGCAACATCTCGCATCAATTGAGATGTTTAAACAATTAATTGGTTATTAACGTTTATTTTTAATTCCTGTTTACTCAGCAATGCTGTCGGGAAAGAACCCCGAATCTTATAGTTCCTTTTCAAAAATCGTAATATTGAGGAGTATTGCACAAGAGTCCGTAGGAGTACTGCTCCCAACCGTCTGGAGCCAGTGAGATTATGGCATTCCCAATTGGGGAATGCTGTGAGGGTGAAGGTATTGGGGAGGGGAAGGAGAAGGGGAAGAGGGAGGTGGGGAAATACCTGGCTAATCAGATCTGGTCACTAAACACGGCTAAAAGCCATTTCAAGCAACATTTCAATTCTGAATGGTGGTCTCTCACCAGGGCGATACTGAGAGTATATTCCACTCTCATATTCTTATTTTACTTGTTTTATGATTTTATCTTACCTTTATCTTACATTTATCTTACATTTATCTTACCTTTATCTTACCTTTATCTTACCTTTATCTTACCTTTATCTTACCTTTATCTTACCTTTATCTTACCTTTATCTTACCTTTATCTTACCTTTATCTTACCTTTATCTTACCTTTATCTTACCTTTATCTTACCTTTAACTTTCCTTCATATGATTTTAATCTTACTTTTATCATAGGTTTGGTCCAATCATTTTATTTTTCGATATTTGAACGGTCCCATTAAACGCTGATTCTCGACATCTTTTAGCATTTGAACAAATTGTGTTCAGATGATAACCATAACGACGACGTTTGACAGCTGATCAAAAGGTGAAATGGGTCGAGAATCCGCTTTTGATAGGGCCACAAATATTTTAAATGGCGCTAATCGTCGATTCGATGGTCATCAACTGTGACGGGGGCTGGAACCCCCTTATCTAATTTTTCATGTTTTACCTAAAATTTAAAAAAATATTATTTTAATAGCAGATATTATTTGTTTTTTTTTGTAGGGGGCGCGGCGAGCGGGGGCGCAGTCCCTGCGGCGCGGCGGGAGCGCGGCGGCCTCCAGCTGCGGCTCTCGCGTAGTCTGAGTTCCCCGGGCCCCATCCTGGCCCCGTTCAATTTAAAGCTGGCGCCCAACATGGCCTCGCTGGACCACCGCGTCAGCCTCACCGACTCCATCCTCTCCATCAAGGAGCAGCGGCTGTCCCAGGAGAGAACCAACACAGACCAAAGACAAACAGATCCAAGACTCCAAAAAGACTTTAAAGCCGATAAGAAGACAGGGATTCATTCGCCTTCATCTGGTATCACCACCAAAGTGGCTCCTTTAGACGCTGATGCTTTGAGCAGAAAGCTAGAAAGAGCGACAACTCCATTCCTCATCATCGATTGCAGGCCATTTCTAGCGTACAACGTGAATCATATCAAAGGTGCCATCAATGTGAATTGCTCGGATAGGTTTAACAGGAAGAGATTGCAGCAAGGAAAGGCTGGGCTAGCTGATTTGGCCACCAGCAGCGAAGGGAAGCAGATGCTGAAGGAGAGGCTTTACAAAGAAGTTGTAGTGTATGATGAGTGCTTCGAAGATATTGATAGACTGCCAGTTAGTCATCCGCTGTTCCTGGTCATCACGAGTTTGATTGATGACGACCGGGAGCCTGTACTTCTTCTGGGTGAGTTGAATTTATTATCAGTTGTGTTTGAACAACTTGTTTTATCTTTTCCCCCATCGTAAAGGACAGATTATAATCTTTAGAACATAGACGCCAGGTCGGAATGTTACGTTTGTTTTAATGGTGTTTCAATGGAAGGTGACTTTTGTGCCCAGCAGCTGTAGAATTATTTGCTGGTTTTTGTAATTCTTTCCTTTGCTTCTCACGTTTAAGAAGACCTTCTGCCATTTGAAAGAGGTGTCTTAAAGTCTGTTTTTCTTAGTTAGCCATCTAAAATCTCTCTAAACCAGAGACAAATATTCATTCATCACCTTCCATATATTTAATTCTATAGCCACCACTTTTTGCATATCGCTTTAAGTTATGCAAATAATAGTAAAGAGTGTCAGAGAAAGATGGAAAAGATTGATGTTAAGATACATATATAATGCCGGAATTTCCCCAGGCCTTGTGAGGTCTGAGGCCTGGGCCTGAGGACGTCGCGAGTGTGAGAATTGTGAGTGGAAGTGACCTTGCCGTGATGATCTTTCCGCGACACGAATGTGCACATTTAGCAACAGTGATGTCACTGCGTCCACGTGCTATTTCTGAATACGGTCCGTCGATTAGCCATTAGCCGAGTAGTTTCTTCTGTAAATGTGACTGGTTTTGGTGGCGGTGGTGAATCTTTGCCACTTGCCCGATAGATGCCACACATTATTTTATTATTAACTTTCTTGTAGTCAAAATTATTTTTTCTACTGCGAGGAGGACCCTGTGAATATTGTCATGTTACCTCTGGGAAATTTCTTCCACATTCTGGGAAATCACAGTATGTTGGATAGAGATAAAGATTAATTGTATTATTGTTTTTTGTAAATTATTTTATGTATTTGGTAATATTTTCAAGACAGTCTTTAAAAATGGAAGGTTTATATAACTCAATAAAAAAGTTATTAAGTTTATCTACCGTGATCGTGAAAAATAGCCATTATTATTTATTAATTTGATTACTTCCTGTGTCAGAACGACTAATTCTCAAAAGTTGGAGGTTTTTTTTAATATTTTGGTTTTGCCCACCACTAATAAAAACATACGTTTTATGCATTAACCCATTGCACCACAAAGCCGGCGAATCGCTGGTTTGACTTTCAGGACGTTTTTAGTACTAAAATTTAATTAAAAAATGAAAGAGCGGTTTTAACAGAAAAATATCACAATCCATTTTTTTAAAATTAATCAATTATGTCCTTACGTTATTGCAAAGTGTTCTAACAGTTAAAAATGGTATAATTAACAATCAAAACATGTGTTTCAAAACTGGCGCAACGAGTTAAAAGGCTACATTTATTTGACTAGCTGATGCCTCGTTCTGTTTTTTTTTAATAAAGTTATGAAGTTGTGAATTCTGGCTGGTCGTTTGGGTGCCACAATTGATTTGACAGCGAAAACAATGCCTTGTGACAACTATTGCTGTCTCTAAACAAAGAAATAATATGAAATTTTTATTTCATTCCAAACATTTATTTTTTTCAAAATATATTTAAATTATAAAGTTCTTAAGTTAACCTTCTAGTGTTTTCCACTTTGAAAATATTCTACTCAAAGAAACCATCTTCTTTTGAATATGTAATCTGTGGCTAACCAGAGTGGTATAGCTATGGGCTAACCTCAATACAACATGGTGGGTTCAATGTTTTCCAAACAGTTTTACAAATTGGATTTCATTTAAACTACTCTACAAACCTTCCCGGCACTAATAGAAACAAACTGTGCTCTTTTCAGCGAAATCGGTAGAGCAATTTTTGTGAAAATCGAGGACAGACAGACAAACATACAAACATTCATTTTCAATAGTTGGATTCCAAACAGAATCTGGTTAGTTAAAAAAATGCTACCTGGCAATAATAAGTGTACCCTTGGAATTCAGATTTTCAAGAGAAATTTCATACTTCCCATTTTTGTTTGTTGGTTTTCAACAAGATTTGAAGAATTGGGTTTCTTCTACTTTCTACATTCTACTTTCTCCTTCTCTAATCATTCCCTTCCCTTTTAAGACACAATAAAATCCCATTTATGGGAAGGGGGTAGATCCAACGGTTCCCGATCGCTGGGGACGTTGTGCAGTCTTGTTAGAACAAAGCACCAGTTTCAGTACTCGTGACATCGTTTTATTAGAATAATTAAGTCAAGATTATAAAGATAAGGTTCCGACTAAATGTATAATAAGATAATTATTATTAGTAATGTTGTTATTATGTCCCTGTTTTAATACTGATATTACTTGCACACCTTTCCAATATTTTAACTGATTGGTATTTGGTCGGCTTTATCAGCTCATGTGTCCACCAACCAATCGAGGCATCTGCTCCAATTTATAAATTAAAAGGAAAGGAAAACATTAAAACGTACAATTAAATTAATACTCCCCAAAACACGACATTTATGTTAATATTTATATGTGAATATCACACAAGAGTTCCAACCGTCCCGACTGTCGGGAGCCAGTGGGACTATGGTAGCCCCTGTTAGGGTATGTTGAAAGGCTGAATAAGTGGGTAGTAAGATTACAGTATGTACTTACCTAATTCATTTATTGTATACACTGGCGGCTCGTGACTTTTGAGTAAGCTAGAGTTTTGGGAGTGAGCCACTTACAATCTTCATACAATAAATTAAAATTTTGAAAAATAAACCTTTTCGGGTTCAACAACATCAATAAAGTCGTATTTTTCAATCTTAGTACTCTAGCCCACTCAAAAGTCACGATCCGCCACTGATTGTATGTATAATTTTGAAACCGAACGTACATAATCTATATTAGATACAGTCGCAATGTTCATATGGTGATGACGTCATCGTGGAACCGAAATATAATCATATTTTATTACGGTTTGATTTGCGGAAAAACACTGACGTATGATAAACAATCGTATTCCTAATAACCCATCAATATCTCTGGATATAATTAAATCTTGACTTATATAATGATCCATCATATTTCCGGAGATAATTAAATCTTGACTTATATAATAATCCATCATATCTCCGGAGATAATTTAATCTCGACTTATATAATGATCCATCATATCTCAGGAGATAATTAAATCTCGACTTATATAATGATCCACCATATCTCTGGATATAATTAAATCTTGACTTATATAATGATCCATCGTATCTCTGGAGATAATTTAATCTCGACTTATATAATGATCCATCATATCTCTGGAGATAATTAAATCTCGACTTATATAATGATCCATCATATCTCTGGAGATAATTAAATCTTGACTTATATAATGATCCATCATATCTCCGGAGATAATTAAATCTTGACTTATATAATAATCCATCATATCTCTGGAGATAATTAAATCTTGATTTATATAATGATCCACCATATCTCTGGATATAATTAAATCTTGACTTATATAATGATCCATCATATCTCTGGAGATAATTAAATCTTGACTTATATAACGTAGGTAGTTATTAATAATGCGCACTTTAAAATCAATTAAAGGAGGAAAAGACAAGTACCCACCAAAGGGGACTATAATACTTGTGCGATAGAATATAAATCACTTTCGTGCAAAATCTGACAGCAAAAATAGACAACTCAACACGAACAGCTGTTAATGACGTCTGTTATGACGTCGATTCACAATAAAATAATATGTTATCTCTCTTGCGTCTTCTCTGCCATCATTTCCAGCCCCAACCGGCCGATTGGGACACATTGTGTAAGTATAGCAGGTATAATCCTTGATATCTGCTGTATTTAGACTATTTTGATCTTTCTTACATTGTCTATTGAAGAAATATCTCCATGATTGTTTATCTCTTTAAAATTATTTAAATGTTACTATTATATTAAGTCTATCCCCACTGTAACAAAACTGTACTTCTATTTTGTTTTATTTCTCAATTTGTTTAAAACATGCTGATATTTTGATGCTGTTTCCATATTTTTTAATATTTTTCCAACTTGTATACATTGATCACAGCATGTATGCACCTATAGTACATTGTTCTATTATTGCGCGACATTTGTATGATTGCAATTTATTGTTTTGCATCAAATATTATTGTGGAACTAAACTCCCGCTGACAAGCTACTTGCAGTGGCTTAGCGGGTACAAGTTTCCATTGTATGTAATTAATATTGTACAATAAAAAATAATTTCTCTCTCTGATGGTCCCTTTATAAGATTTACCGTAATTTGAAGCGTTCAATCCAAATAAGTAAATCTATAATGTAATCTCTCTTGCATCTTCATAGTCATCGCATTAGATCTCTCTGAAAACTAAAAACCCGTCGTTTAGTAAATTAAATATAATTTTATTCTTCCTTTTGATCGCTTTACCCGATTTAGCGCTAATTATAGCGAGGTTACTATTTTTACCTGAAAGAAAATAAGTATGACGGTACCGGGAGCAACAGCAGCGGCAACATTAGCGCCACGAATGGGAATGCGAATGAGAAGGAGGTATATATTCGGTCAGCGAAGTATTCGTGGCGGTGACTCACGCTGACTTTCACAAATCTACGAGAGGCGCAGGCTCTCAAAGTTAGCGCAAAAAGATGAGGAAAAATAATGCAAAGATAATCATGCCGAGCGGAACGTTTCGCTGCTTGTCCTAAGGCGTGCTGAAGGTTACGCATCAGTTTAATTAATGTTTCAAAGGAAATGGCGACTTACCCTTGAAGTCATCAGTTTTTTTCTCTTTATTTAGCGGCCGTTCTTACCAACCCTACTGAACAACGGTTGAGCCGAAATTTTGCCTCAACACTGTTCGAATGCACAAATACGCTCTTCCCAAGGAAATTCTCGATCGATCGATTTTAGTGGATTTAGTTCCCCTCAAGATAAGACTAGTTATAAAAAGTATCAACAGGGTGAACAAATGTCAGTGAAATGTCATACGTTATTATTGGTTCGCGATGTCTTTATCGCGATTCAAATATTGAATGACAAAGATTTATTTCCGTTTTCAAATGTTAAAACATGTTTTAAATAAAACTGAAGAGAACTTAACTTATTTGACTTATAATAAGGTACGTTTTGTCTTGTTTTTCACGAAAGAGAAACGTCAAAAATCAAATTTACGTCTATGAAAGTGGGCGGGAACTATTTTATAGTCCACGAAAGTGAGCAGGCACCTCTACAGACAATGTATAATAAAAAATGCTTGGAAACAGGCAAACAGAGCGAGTGCTCAACAAAACATTTGGCTGATTGGTGCCTCGGATTGAACATTCGAAAAGTTGGGAAGAACGGTCGCAAATTACATAAAGAAAAACCTTATTTTAAATATCTTTTTTTTTAATTCCGTCCATTCCTCTTCATGGTTGAATTGATTGCATTATGATAGTTGTTACACATGTGTGTCCATAGATTCTTCGTTTTTAAATTTTTAACGTTAAACGTTTGATTAATAATATTTTGGAGAATAACATAAAAGAAAATATCTTTGCAGTCAAATCTGAAGATGTTACGCCATTTGTTTTCCTCATAATTTTTCTTTGAAATATTTATATTTTTGATGTTGACAATACGTGGTGGAATTCCACTACAATGATTTTCAAAACAAATTAAATGTTTTTTCCACAAAAAAGAGTGGAAAATGGTTTTTAATTGTTTTAACAGATCTACTTTGTGGGTTTACTTAGCCTTTAACCGGATTTATTTTATTGTGTTTATGTGACCACCAACCAAAAAAATCTAATGTCTTTATGTGAAACCGATTTAATAACACACAGATTGATTTTAACTTGATTGGTACGATCCGCGACGCAATAAACACACCGCGTTCACGCAACTCAATTGAAGAAACAGCGGTCTGCTCCGAGACAATTTATCTGCGCCAGCTGACTCCACTTATCAAAAGGTTTTATCCATGCCATACATTTTGCAATAATTGTTATAGAGTGGCACATCAACTGTCGCGAAGTGTTTTTAAATAACTTGTTCTCTCATGAAATAAATAAAAAATCATTTAAGACCGGTTAATATAAAAAAAGTACAGAGAACATGTTAGGTGTACTAACTGGAAAACTTACAGCAAATTGCCAATGTCTGCTCAGCCCGTCCACGCAATGCGCAACACATTTGCAACTAGCAAATAAATAATTAAGCCGCTAAAGGGCAAAATAAAGTGTATGAAATCATTCGTGACTATAATAATAATATTCACACTTTTCCATTCGTGTGCAACTACTGCGTGGTACTTGTCCGCACTTGTTTGGCTCATTCATTTCCAATACCCGTTTCCCGCTCAATCCAGGTGCAGATATATATTATATTGATGTGTTACATGGTTTTGTTTACGTTTTTTACTGTATTTTATTATTGATATTGATTACTTAGTTTTATATTTATAAATCAACTTATCTGCGAACATTAATAATTTGTGTGTTTTTTTTCATCCTCTTCTGTATATTATATTAATAATAATTGGATGATTTGTATAGCGCCGTTTTTTTGAAAAATCACCTCAATGGCGCTGTACAAATATTAACATTATTCCTTAAATAAATAAATTCGTTGGCCCTGGATTATGTTATTGACCCGTCTCCCGGCGCTTGGAGTTTTTCAGGGGAATAATTAAATTAATTTTTTTATAATTTAAAAAATAAAACAATAACTTTATTTGCATCACTTATATTTTATACTTTTGCCGACCGGGTTTCTCTACTACCGTAGCTTCTTCGGGGCAGTATACAACTGTGTTTCCTAAATATTAATTTGTATAACTTGCATCTGAAGTAGTTGCTTTATATGACTACTCAATACTATAATTACATTTTAATTGCAAAAATATAGACTTTTTCCAATAAAGCATTTTCATCCAACCCACGTCCTTGACGATGTTTTCATTACTCTTCCCTGGATTATCGAGAGGGTAATTTTGTATTTTAATTTTGCGTAAAGTGTTTGCGACAACACCCTTCTTTATGGTACGACCACACAATCGCCCAACGTGCAGGATGTTGACTGATCGGATAGTGACTATAGATCGGGCAACTACACGATCGGCCAACGTTCTAACTACGAATTCCAAACTAGTGATGCCATTTTACCTAAAAACTATCGATCTACCGATATTCATAGAAATTCTGCCGGAATGTATAATATTATTGACACAATTCGTTTCTCATTTATTAGGAACTCATAATACCGGAAAAAATATAACAACCTTCGATTATAAATCGGATTACATGCATTTCGCTACGCAGGTGATTTTTCATGAAAAACGGTGATATACAAATTATTCAATTATTATTATTATTCGCTTAATATGCATAATGGATATTTGAGCATTTATTTTGGGGTTAATTGCATATTTGAGTCTTTTTTCGTCAATATAAACAGCCATTCTTTATTCTCCGCCCAGCACGTCCGTCGGGATCGCTCACCGAAATCATACTGAATGGCCAATGTGTGGAGGCCGGTTCGTGCGAGTTCGGCCGACTAGTTTGACACTGGTGCGATCTCCGGCAAACTCGCCGAAGTCGAGCCAACGTTGGCCCAACGCTACACAATCGCCCAACCGTTCGAATTGGGAGGTGGGAGGTTGGGCGATCGTGTAGTCGCAGCATTGGGTGCTGCTTATGAAAATCTGAATGGTAAAGACCGATGAGAATTTGTACGATTTTTGGTCACTTGAGGGAAAGAGGACCTATTTTCTGAAATATTAGTTTTCCTTAAAAAAGTAACAAAATTTAAAAATTAACGTGCATTATGTAACCTTCGTCGAAATATTATTTCACTATTTTTTCACCTTCTTACGAAAGGAATTTGGATTTAATGAAAATTATGAAGTGCGGCCATTTTGATTTTTTTTGTTCACTCGCTTCACAACATAATGTGCTTTCTTCGTTTATATAATCAAAGACCGCGGGAATCTAATCTTTATAATGATTTGCAGAAGGTCGTATCGGTTTTGTGGCAAACGGAGTAATTGATGCAAATGTATACCTCGCGTTAGTGCTGATTTAGATCATATTTGTTTTTGTAATAAGGCTCAATTTGGCGCGGCGGTTACTCAACGATAACGTATAATGAAATACGTCATGGAAAAGTTTGAACAAATGGTTTGGTTGATTAGTTCACTGTTGGCTCAATGCAACGCACTTGTGTGGCTGTAGTGGTAAACACAACACACAACACAACACAATACAGTATGTATAGCACAATGCACAGGTGTGATAACAATGGAATTTCAAGGAGCGTTTTTAAAACTAGTTTCGCCCGAGTTTTCTGCAGTATTTTTACAAAATATCTATGTTACTGAATATTATATTTTGTGCAGCATGGAATATAGCGCCTTGTCTTATATTTTTTAAATTTTCTACAAATAGCTAATAATAGCATTGTAGATTATAGGTACATTACACAACATTTAATAATATTTGTGAAAATAATGCTAGAGCTGGCTTTATTCTTGGGCGTTGTCAAAGGCGTCATTCCACATTGGTACATAAGCGCGGTTATACTCACATAAAAAAAGAATATATGTATTCAAATAAAATCTATACATTCAAAGATACGCGCAAAGTTCCAGCTACGAAACGCAGCGCCGCGCGTACCTATCGATCGCCCCACTACAACGTGTTCAAAGTTGGAACTAAGTGTGCAAACGGTCTTCTACACAAAAAATGTACGTGTGTGACCAATGAGCATTCAAGAGAAGACTCGTTTGTGTTAGTGTCGCAAAAGGCCGTGCCTATCGGGAAAAATAATTACAAATGTAGCAACCAGTGCTGTACTTTACTCTGGCTTCGATGAAGCCCCCATACCTGAGCTGGTCACTTAGGGTTACACTAAGCATATCAATGGAGGGCTGGTTGGGAAGATTATTTCCATTAAAAGAAACCAGATTGTTATTTCGTTCCCTTTTAGACGTAATCAGACATGATTGGGTTTTTGAATCATTAAATTCGACGAGGTTATTTTTATCCCTAGAGGAAACCCTCTCGAGGTAACCGTCCATTCTCTGCTTCAATGCCCACTGGGCCGATGGAGTATGCCCTTTGGGGACATGTATCATGTACTGCACCTCTGTTGGTGCCTCTGTTGATTAGTGCAACCTTCCTAATGAAATAACTACGATATTTCGTTGGCTGTTTTCATGCAATTATGCGGCCGAAAGAATAAATGAATCAGTTATTTCGATATTTGATGTGGTAGATAATTCCAACAAGCTTCGACTGAAGCCAGCAGCTTAGCAATTCTTAGCAAATACTTACAAAAGTTTTAGTTTTTTAAAGATTAATTAATTAATTGTTTTTCCTACTGCCTCTCCTCATTAAAAGCTCTGTGCATGCCACTGGGATTTGGCTGCCTCAGAAAAAACAATAAGTAACTCCATTGAAAAATATAATAGCTTTAAAAATATGTACTCACAGACCAGCAAACGCTGATCTGTGAGTATATATTTGAATATATAACTTTTATTATATATAATAATTATACGTAGAATTTATAAATTTTTATTTAAAAGTTAATAAAAAATCATCTCATCGAAACACATTGTCGTGTTGGTACCATTGCATTTGGAACATCTGACGTCACGTGCGCCTTCTGTTTTTAGATTAGTATGGACGTTTTTATTTTTCAGCTTTGTTTTGATTTTTAAATATGTATTTTTTTAGTTTTGTCGAAATTTAAACTTAATTTGGGCGACTTTAATCTCACACAACATAACATGATTGTACAACATAAAAATGATTGTACAACATGATTGTAGAACATAAAAATGATTGTGCAACATGATTGTACAACATAAAAAAATAATCTCAATAACAATAAAATAAGTAATAAAATAGTATCTCAATGACAAATCTGTAATGCTTTTACCATTATTTTTTCTCTTTATTTTTTTTTTCTCAACTTATGTACAGCACAACATGCATGCGCCTAAATATAATAATTTTTGCCCTACATTTGTATGATGATTGTAATTTATTGTTGTATTATATTATATTGTTGAAATAAACTCCTGCTGACAAGCTACTTGCAGTGGCTTAGCGGGTATAAGTTCCCACTGTATATAATTAATATTATACAATAAAAAATAATAAAAAAATAATAATAATAATTAGTAAAATAAATTAGAGTATTCATGACGAACCAATTATCAAAACGGATATTATGATAATATTAATGCTCAATACTATTATTATTTAAAAAATAAAACAATAACTTTGTTTGCATTACTTTTATTCGTTATATACTTTTGCCAACCGGGTTTCGCTACTACGGTAGCTTCGTCAGGGCAGTATTATACTAAACTATGAACTAAGAGACACATGTGTTATGGATTGATAAAAGCGGGCGAGTGGAGGGCCGAGGGTGGGAGATCAGGAGGTACCTGGCCGGGAAGGGCGTGTACTTTGTTTATTGGGAATAATTTAAGAATTGGACTTTTATTTAAATTTATTTGATTATTAATGAGTCTTCTATTAGTGTTTTTGGCTTTTCTTATTTCTAACGCTTCTAAATTATCAAGTAGTATGCCGGTTCCATTTTTATGCAATAAACTAGTGCCTGTATTTTTATTGAATGTGTGGTCTGTTTCTAAGAGGTGGTTGGCATATTCCGAAAATCCATTATTAATGAGACATCTTAGGTGTTCTTTTACCCGGATATTAACATTACGCGACGTTTTGCCTACATAAAACGCCGACAGTCGTTGCATTGAAGTGAATAAATGCCCGAGTCGCCTTATTCACTTCAATGCACGGTAAAGTTCATCCTTGTTTTGACATTTGACATCCTATTCGACGGCCTCCATGGTCGAGGGGTAAGGCTCTCGACTACGAATCCGAAGTTCGTGGGTTCAAATCCCGGCCGTGCGCAAGTAAATTTTATTTAATTAATTTGTGTTGCTTCACAATTAATTCATTTAAAAATAATATACTCTTATAGTATATTTGCGCACGTTCCAGAGTGGAAGATACTCTCAGTATCGTCCTGGTGAAAGACCACCATTCAGAATTGAAACGTCGCTTGAAATGGCTTTTAGCCGTGTTTGGTGACCAGATCCGAATAGCCAGGTATTCCTCACCTTCCTCTTCCTCTTCTCCTTCCCCTCCCTAATACCTTAAGCTTCACAACATTCCCCGATTGGGAATGCCATAGTCTTACTGGCTCCAGACAGTTGGGAGCAGTTGGGACTCTTGTGCGGTATTCATGTAAAAAAAAACTGATCAAAACCGACCGGCCATAGATTTGGAGCGTTTTGGCGGGCTTTGAAAAATTGAAACTTTGATAATTATTTTAACTATGAAAACTAACTTCAGAAAAAAAACTTTGCCCCTTTTTAGCTTTCAATCCATCTGAATTTGTTCCGCAGACGGTATTATGTTGTATTTATTTTGTAAAGCCCGAACCCCGGGGGGGAGAATCTTTATTGAAATAAGTTTATTATACAGGGGGATGTTTCCTTTAAAATATTTTTCAATATAGACCACGTCGGTATATTATGATGCTGTGACTTTATTATGTAATCGTATATATAAAGTATAAACTACATTTATACGTTTATGACCTCTATATATATACCTATACTTTTGTCTAACCTTTCGTAAATTACGTGTAAACTACAAAATTACGACATTTTCGTATCCATAAACTAGTCATTTTACAATATATTTGTATATACAAACCACAATTTGATCTAATCTAAGACCGGTCAGTGGCTGAGTTGGCATCGCGTTTGGGTGTCACCCAGGCGTCGTGAGTTCAATTCCTCGGCTGGCTAAGTCCTCCATTACGACACAAGCAACATTTTCCACTTACTGTGATGGTAGTAGGAGATTTTTAAATATTGTCAGGCTATTCGTAACCAGGGAATATTTGTCTTTCTTTATTAAACCAACAAAAAAACATATCTCTATATATAAAAATGAATGTTTGCCTGTCTGTCTGTCCCCGATTTAATAGAAAATTACTCGAGCGGTTTCTCTGAAAATACCATCGTTTGTTCTTATTCAGACAGACAAATATTTATTTTTATCTCACATCAAAAGTATCGTAAAAACTGTTTTTTGTAAAGAAAGCTACATAGCAAAAAGAAAGGCGGATGTCCAATTAAAATCCTAACAGTTAGGTGAAATTTCTTTTGTTCTACGAAATACTGCCATACTACGCATGTAGTGACCCTTCCGCTCTTTTATTCAATTGAATTTAGTTTCGTCAATGAGGCCCTTGCCCTAAATAGGAAGTTAAGAATTAGGAATGCTGACAAGTGACTCAGTCAGTAGATGAATCCTCTCTTGGACTGGTGGAGAAACTCCTCATAATCAGCTGCAATTATCAGCAATTACGCCTTTAGTTCTTCTAATCTTGCCATTGTTTGTAAGTGGCTCAACTAGTTGAGTGTTGGGATGACGTCCTCAATCGTCACAGTAATTAGTTAGGTACCTACCGCCCTTTGTTGCGTCAATTTGGAAATAATCCCGCATAAATTTAAAAAATTCTTTGTATTCACCACTTTATTAATAAACACAGACATCTACATGTTTCGAAAGCGATGCTTTCTTCATCAGGAATATATAGAATACTGAAAATAATAATGTCAAGTATAGACAGATGATAAAAATAGAACACAATAGTGTAAGAATAGACAAATGATAAACATAGAACACATTAATGTAAGAATAGAAATAATTTATTTTTTTAACATTATTATTTTTAGTGTTCTATATATTCCTGATGAAGAAAGCTTCGCTTTCGAAACATGTAGATATCTGTGTATATCAATAAAGTGGTAAATATAAAGTATTTAAAAAAAAAAAATTTATTAATAATGACCCCACAAAGTGAAGATCAATCTTTCCGAGAAATTATTATATTTATTATTTATAAACTGTAATTTTTTTACCTTGCTTTGATAAATAAAAAAATAAAACAATTAAAAGAACTTTAAACGATCTTTTCTACCCTTCAAATACACATTAAGCTAAATAAGGGATTTAAAAACCCCTACTACCATAATTATAAGCTGAAAATATTACTTGTGCAATGATGGACGACTTGGCTAGCAGGTGACCGATTAAACCCCGACGCATTGAACCTTTTTTATTATTAACTAAGAGTTCACCCGTGTTGCGGAGGACATTATTCGAGAATAAATTAATTTAGTATAGTAGAGTACTTTAGTTTGAACATCTAAGCGATTTATTTTTTGTAATATTTCCTCGATCATGTATTTTCCCAATTTCATTGAAATATTTTTGTTTGGAAAGAAATCGTATACGCAGTTCTCTGTTATTAATGCCAGTCTTTATACATTAAATGGAATCCGAAGACAAGGCTAAAAAATATGTATTTAAATGTAAATTACAAAACAAAATAACGTGTTTGAGTGGTGACAAATAATGTTATAAGCCACAAACGTTTTTCGCATGCGATCTGTTTGTTTTATAGGGAGGGTCCTAGTGAGCATGGGAGATATCCGGTGTAGGATCTCAGACCAGCCAGACGTTAACAGAAGGAACTCCAGTGAACAAATATAATTACTTTAAAAATACATATTCATATAGATCAGCAAACGCCGATTCTGAATGTATAACTTTCATTATATATAATTACCTAGAATTTATTATTATTATTAATTTATAAATCGTTATTTAAAAGTGAATAAAAAATCAGGTCATCAAAATACCGTGTTATGTTGGTACCATTGCATATGAAACATCTGACGTCACGTGAGCATTCTGTTTCTGGATTAGTACGATTTTTTTTGTATTTTTCTATTTTAAATATGTATTTTTATAGTTTTGGCAAAATTTTTACTTAATTTGGGTGACTTTAAGCTCGATAATTATTGTGCAATATAAACAACTATTATTCATGAAAGAAATTAGAGTATTCATGATCAAACAATTATCAATTCGGATATTATGATAATGTTAATGGTAAATACTGTTATTTTTATTCTTTGAGTGAAAGTTTCTAAAAAGGGTATATAATTTTATTACTTATGTTTAGTTATGGTTTACCATGAATAGAATATACAATCATGTACGGTAAAGTTCATCCTTGTTTTGAAATTTGACATTCTAACCTCAAAACTGATCAAAACCGACCGGCCATAGATTTGGATCCTTTTGGCGGCCTTCGAAAAATTGAATCTTTGAAAATTATTCCAACTGCGAAAACTAACTTTAGATAAAAAAAAACGAAATATACTGGTATTTAAGTTTGAACGTCATTCTTGTTAAAAAAAATGGACTGGAGTTCCTTATTCCTGTGATAACATATTGCGATCGTTTCTATTTCGGGAAGAAACGCCGGCAATGCAGGTAGCCTACCCTACTACCGTATTTACAAACCGCAAACACGTACTGTAAAACTATTGAAGCATTACAGTACCTACTTAGATATTCCATTTATTATATCTATCGCTTTGAAGCGCGATTCGAACGCGATCCCATCACTATTCAGCCAAGCGCGCTAAACGGAAGCGGGAAAAGCGCGGGAACTGATTCTTCGTCATTTATTTTGATAGTTCACAGCTTTTGTTTTCCGTCTGCTAGCGCCGCCCTGCGACAAGCGGCCGAACTACAATGAAAAACTAATTAATATTCGCACGACGACAGATAAAGGAAATGTGAATACACGATTTGTAATATTGTACCTACTACACATATCAATAAAAACGTGATTATATTGTCAGTAGGTACCAGTAGCGGAACTTCTAATTTTGTCTTCGCCAAATAAGAAAAAATATTATTTTTTCTGGATAGTTTTGATTCTTTTATTTTTCACCCATTCCTTTACGCCGTGGGATTTAACATATTTTTATTTTTACATACTCGTATATACATCATTTTTGCAATTGACAAATACGTCACTGCTCTGCAGCTATACATTCCGGAGCTTGGAGTAAAATTGGTTTTCAGCAGTGCCTCTAGAAATCAGATAAAGTAAAGTTTCATAACTTACATTAAAATCTACACTTAATAAAATAAAATAATATTAATTTTATAAATGTAAAAATATGACACAAGTAACCATCTCATTATTTATCAATTATGATGTTGTGCTGCTGACTGTGCAGTCAGAAACCATTCGCTGCTGAACGTCTTGTAGCACTGCAGCGATGTCGATGTTGGAATAGGTAGTGGTATTTTATTCCAAAGTTTTGCCGAGGAATAGCTATAACTATATCTGGGGAGAACAATTGAATGGTCTCTTTGAGGTGCATTGTGTGCATAACACAGCAATTTGTCGAACAGATAGTTAGGAATAACCTAAGCATTCACGCGGGATATAGAAGCCTTTGCACGTACCTAACATTCAAGCGGGATATGGAAGCCTTTGCACGTACCTATCATTCACGCGGAATATAGAAGCCTTTGCACGTACCTAACATTCACGCGGGATATAGAAGCCTTTGCACGTACCTAAAATTCACGCGGGATATAGTAGCCTCTCCACGTACCTAACATTCACGCGGGATATAGAAGCCTTTGCACGTACCTAACATTCACGCGGGATATAGAAGCCTTTGCACGTACCTATCATTCACGCGGGATATAGAAGCCTTTGCACGTACCTAACATTCACGCGGGATATAGAAGCCTTTGCACGTACCTAAAATTCACACGGGATATAGTAGCCTCTGCACGTACCTAACATTCACGCGGGATATAGAAGCCTTTGCACGTACCTAATATTCACGCGGGATATGAAGCCTTTGCACGTACCTATCATTCACGCGGGATATATACGAAGCCATTCACGCGGGATATGAAGCCTTTGCACGTACCTAAAATTCACACGGGATATGGAAGCCTTTGCACGTACCTATCATTCACGCGGAATATAGAAGCCTTTGCACGTACCTAACATTCACGCGGGATATAGAAGCCTTTGCACGTACCTAAAATTCACGCGGGATATAGTAGCCTCTCCACGTACCTAACATTCACGCGGGATATAGAAGCCTTTGCACGTACCTAATATTCACGCGGGATATAGAAGCCTTTGCACGTACCTATCATTCACGCGGGATATAGAAGCCTTTGCACGTACCTAACATTCACGCGGGATATAGAAGCCTTTGCACGTACCTAAAATTCACACGGGATATGGAAGCCTTTGCACGTACCTATCATTCACGCGGAATATAGAAGCCTTTGCACGTACCTAACATTCACGCGGGATATAGAAGCCTTTGCACGTACCTAAAATTCACGCGGGATATAGTAGCCTCTCCACGTACCTAACATTCACGCGGGATATAGAAGCCTTTGCACGTACCTATCATTCACGCGGAATATAGAAGCCTTTGCACGTACCTAACATTCACGCGGGATATAGAAGCCTTTGCACGTACCTAACATTCACGCGGGATATAGAAGCCTTTGCACGTACCTATCATTCACGCGGGATATAGAAGCCTTTGCACGTACCTAACATTCACGCGGGATATAGAAGCCTTTGCACGTACCTAAAATTCACACGGGATATGGAAGCCTTTGCACGTACCTATCATTCACGCGGAATATAGAAGCCTTTGCACGTACCTAACATTCACGCGGGATATAGAAGCCTTTGCACGTACCTAAAATTCACGCGGGATATAGTAGCCTCTCCACGTACCTAACATTCACGCGGGATATAGAAGCCTTTGCACGTACCTAACATTCACGCGGGATATAGAAGCCTTTGCACGTACCTATCATTCACGCGGGATATAGAAGCCTTTGCACGTACCTAACATTCACGCGGGATATAGAAGCCTTTGCACGTACCTAAAATTCACACGGGATATAGTAGCCTCTGCACGTACCTAACATTCACGCGGGATATAGAAGCCTTTGCACGTACCTAAACACATTATATCCTTTTAATTGTTTTTTTGTTTAATTCGTAGAACTCCATTTAATTTATTTTTGAAGATTATACCTGCTTAGAAATAATATTTTTTTGCGATGGAACATTATTAAAGATCTTCCACACATCTCAAAATATGATCTTGAGGATAATCGCGTCAAAGTTAATATAGTAATAAACGAATCACAAAACCTTTGTCATAGCTGAGGTCCTGCGCCACGCGGTTCCGCCACTGGTATCCTCGCGTATAAAGCAGCTTACGAGTATGAGCGGTAGGTAGTATTAATTAGAATAAATTCTTCGTCAATGACAATATTTCCAGCTACGATTTCATTGACGAGCTAATAATAAAGCGGAACGAACACACGGACCATATACTCGTACGAGCTTATTCAGTCAGTCGGCAGTCGGCAGTCGGCAGTCAGCCTCAGTCCTCAGTCCGCACTCATCAGTCAGTCGGGCAGATGTGATTTTATCCAATAAGGAATCTGACTGACTCTTGATTGCTCTAACTGGCAATCGCACGCAGAATCTGATCTATCATTTATTTATGCATATTTCGTGCAGGCTTTTGATTTTTAGTCAGCATCCTAACCAATTTTCGACCGGTATTTTGATTCAGATGATCAGTTTTCATATGAGATGGTTAGTATTAACTTCCCCCTTTTCAGTGTAAACGTAATGAACATCTAGACATATTTAATGAATGAAAGGGTTATTTAGGTTTTCGGGGTAGTTTTTTATCGTACTTTTAATGACTTTAGATCACTTTTAAAAAGTGTGCCGATTTATACGTGTGTTGATTTATCCGGTCACCGAATGAAAGGTAAAGGTGAGCAAATTATTGTCCAACCTAACCTAGAATCACCTACCTAGTATCCTAACCTAACTTCACCTAACATAACCCAACTCAACCTAACCTTACCTAACCCTAGCAAGCATGATGATATTTAAAGGAACCATTTACTATTTATAGTGACCATTGTGCAGGGACCTGAATTTTTTTTTATATGAATACCGCACAAGAGTCCCAACTGATCCCAACCGTCTGGAGCCAGTGAGACCATGGCATTCCCAATTGGGGAATGTTGTGAGGCTGAAGGTATTGGGGAGGGGAAGGAGAAGGGGAAGAGGGAGGTGGGGAAATACCTGGCTATTCAGATCTAGTCACCAACATGGCTAAAGCCATTTCAAGCAACGTTTCAATTCTGAATGGTGGTATATCACCAGGGCGATACTGAGAGTATCTTCCACTCTGGAAAGTGCGCAAATATAATATATTATTTTAAAATTAATTAATTGTGAAACAACACAAATTAATAAAATAAAATTTACTTGGGCACGCCGGGATTTGAACCCGAGACCGTCGGATTCGTAGACGAGAAAATTACCCCTCGACCATGGAGGCCGTCAAACATCACAAATTCTTACATGTAATATGCGAATTTCGCCATTTTCACGCGAGTAACGCGAATTTTTCAATTTTCAGTAAATATCCATAAATATGCTAGTACCACCCGAAAGACAATCCCTTAAATTAAATTCATTCCATGTTTTTATTAACTATTATGTTTTTCATTTTCTTTCTTTTATTTTGATGTAATTAACATTTATATTATAATCATTTCTCTATTTGTATATGTATATATTTCATGTAATACGGCAGACTGGGTTTGCACTCTCCACCCAGTCCTGCTCCAATAAAAACATAAATAAATAACAACAAAAAAGTATGCAACATTTTTGTTGCAAAATAAAACAATTTTTGCTGAAAAATAAGTCACTGTAATATACCTATTATAAGGCGTTATATTTAACTCATGCTGGCTGAGCTCCACTACAATAATTATAAACATCGTTAACATTGACATCATTATTTAATTTCTTGTCTTCCTGAAGAAATTAAACAATTATGTCAATATTAACGATGTTTATAATTATTAATTCAATTGATCCTTGAATCACCCTTTTTTCACAGAATTTAACTAAAACGTACGATAAACGCAATTAACTTTGTGTTTACGAGTACTTGCAGATAATTTATTAAATAGATGATATCGTGTAATACTCGTAGTAAGTAAGTATGTATGATCGGTATCTCTTAATTTGGACGTATTTACAAAACAAGTCATACATCCAATTACATATCATGTTTTATTGCTGTTCCGTTGGCATATATTATGAATAAGTTTTATCGACAATATAGCCTTAGATAGCTCGTGGGTGCAGAAAATAAAGGTGCAACCACAAATAATTTGTATTGCAAACAATGTAAGCATAAAAGTAAAATTAATTAAATTAATTTAAAAAAGTAAGTAAAATTTATAAAAAAATAAGCGACCCGCTTTGAGAATACTTGAAATTGGTAGATACTTGAAATGACTTTCGTCGTGTTTGGTAACCATATATGATAAACAGGTACTACTTCCCAACCTTCCTCTTCCATATCTCCCTACCTTCCCACTCATTTCAGCATCACAACATCGCAATTGGGGATGCCATAGTTCCACTGGCTCTGGATAGTTGAGGCTCCTGTTCATTAAAAAATATTTCATATTTTTAAAGTTACTTAAAATTTTAAAGCTATGAAAATAAAAATTAAAAATTTATTGAATTTCTGCTTTTCTATTGAAATACTGATCATTAATAGCGCCGTTTAGTTGTTTTTAGATTTTTTAAAGGTAAGGTAAATTGCTCTCTGACCTTAGACCAAATGAAAGGTCATTCCAAGAATGTGGACCCAGTACATTAAAAGCTCTGTCCCCAAATTTAACAGCATTCATAAGAGAGGGTTCAACCAGTCTGTTCGACGCAACAGACTTGGCCGACCTGAATGTGAGTTGCCTTTGAGTAAGAATGTCACGCAGAAATCGGTCGAGTATGATGGTGCCAGCCCGTTCATTCTTTTATATACCATAAGACAATTTTTAATCGAAACTCTATCTGTCACTCGAAGCCACTGTAGGCAATCACGTAGAAGAGGAGTGATATGACAGTATTTGGTGGCACCGCATACTAGACGAGCTGCTGTGTTGTCACCCCTTGCAGTCTGTTCAAATGTACATTAGGCAGACAAGCGTACACACTACTGCAGAATACAAGACTTGCGATAACTGCATAGATCTGAATAGTCGAGTTCTTCTTAAGTTCCTATTTTACTTCTCTACTTTCCACCTCACTAGCATGGAGTGGATGGCATACGCTTACTGGTTCCAGACAGTAAAGAGTTTTACATCAAATAAAATAAAAATTAAAACATATACTTTGTATTCACCACTTTATTAATATACATATATATCAATATGTTTCAAAAGCGATACTTTCTTTATAAGGAATATATAGTATTCTATATATTCCTGATGTAGAAATCATCGCTTTTGAAACATATTGATGTATATGTATATTAATAAAGTGGTGAATACAAAATATTTTTTTAATAATGACGTCACAAAGTGAATACCAAACTTTTGAAGAAATTATAAAAACAATTATAATTAATCGGTTAAAATTGCCACTTTTAATTAACAAAAGTGTCATCGATATCAGTAATTTATGGACTTCATAATACACAATAAACACGTAATCATACTTGAAAACAATTTTCTTTAAATAGGTTTAATTATATTTATATAGGTTTATCTTCTGATCGAAGCCTATCTTGCAATGATTAAGTCCCCGTTATAAAATGACTTGTTACTTCATTCGGCCTTCGTGTTTTATGGATACGTTGAGAAGGCTTATCGGTATGTTTGTATATTCCGTGTGTGACTAATTAATATTTTTGTTATTGGCAAAAGGGTTTCCGGCGATTTTTAATACTCATGTGTGAAAAATTCTTAAAAATCTTAATGTGAACGTTGGACGTGACTCCGGGCGAAAGTATTTCCTAAACAAGCATTACGACACGCGGGATGATAAAATCACGCTGGTTTTGTTACTTCTACGAACATGACTAGGTAGCGCCATATAATTACTCATCTAGAATCAATTAAATCACTACAAATAGGTAATCATTGAAGAAGATAATAAACAAGTCCTAAATGAAACACGAAACCGAAAAAAACCACACAAGATAAAAAGGAATCAGTCACATCTTAGAATCTTACCGGGACAACTGTTCTACCAACTGATCTAATGAGACTAGTTCACCTTACGCCATCTTCATTGATATCATACCTCAAATTCAAGACTTGTCAATATTATCCTCCATTAAATCCCATATTATTAATTATTGGATGATTTGTATAGCGCCGTTTTTGTGAAAAATCACCTCAAGGGCGCTGTGCTATCTTTATGATGATTAGAAAGTGTCACCCGAATATAATTACAATCATGGTCCTGGGTTCGATTCCCAGATGCGACTGATACCTTTTTATTTTCTGTGTTTTTTTTCGGTTTCGTATTTCATTTAGGATTTGTTAATATTATTTTTAAATTATTAAATATTACAAAGAGGCTTATAAGCTTCAATAATAATAGAAATATATTACCGGAAGAGATAAGATTCGCTAATAATAACTTTATAGATTTCAAAATACAACTAAAAAAGTATAAGACTGAAAACTTAAAGTAAAATTAATGTACTCGACAGATATGGTTCTGGACACCTGTCAATATAGGGTGCTGCTTCCAAATAGTTCAATCTCTTCGGGGGATGCCTTATAAGGGGGCCACTTTTTAGTCCCTCGCGCCCAGTACTCGAAGTGAGAGTACTGGATGAGGTCGTTCTCTGCCTGATCCTGGCCCTGACCTACCCGTGACAGGATCCCTCAGGCAGATTCCAGAGGCTTAGCAAGGCAGCAGATGTGGAAGGTTTGAGGGAAGGCGAAGGAAAATAGAAGTAAAACACATGTTCGACTCTTGATAGACTCCGTACCAGTTGTTTTTATATTTATTTTTAAAATATTCTACATCAGTTCCACGTTTGGGGGTAATTAACGATAAGACAGATGAATGGATTAAAACTAATTATAAATCTCAAATGTGCATAGTGATAAGAGATCTCATAAAAAGATGAAAAACAAAACCATAGTAATAAATAATATACTAGATTTAATCAGTGCGAATTTTGCATGTGTGCAGTAATTATCAAGGATGTATCATCTTATGAATATGTAGAAACCCACAAAAAATGGAAAATAAATGATTCGATTAAATTATATGAATTTAACAAAACTGTAAAATAAATGAATGGATTAAACTAATATGAATTTCGAATGCGCATAGTGATACGACTTCTTATCAAGGCTGGGTAATCGTCTCAGTGGTATCATCAATAAATAGGCCTTTGTTGTAATTAATTTTATTCTTTTGGAGAAAGACAAACATTCCCGGGTTACGAATAACCTTATAATATTTGAAAATCTTCTACTCGTACCACCGTCACAGTAAACGGGGGATGTTGCTTGTGTCGTGATGGAGGATTTAGCCAGCCGAGGGATTGAACTCGATGCCAACTCAGCCATGGACCATATTACGTTCAATCAACTATAGATCGATACAAACGGCTTTGTCGACGAGAATTCCAATAAAATGCCGAATACCAAATACATAGAATATATATAATATTAATCTATTATATAAAGAAGAATGACCCGGGCGGGCGGTGTGCGTTTTGTATACAAATCAACAGTTTTATTCCCAGCTTGATGAAATTTTGCTAACTTGACGTTCAAAATAAGAGGTAAATTACTGGGTAGAGGCAGGGATAGGGTTAATACATCACCAATATTTCATTCCAAACCGTACGAAGCCCCGGGCAACGCCGTGTACTTCAAGTAAAAAATAAAAACTTTTAAATAAGTAAATAAATAACAATAATACCCCCCCCCCCCCGCCCATAGAGACAAGAATAGATTTTAATGGGGGTACATCTTTAAATATAAAAATATAGATGCTGGAGTAGACATTTATTATGTATATTGTATATTATAAAAATGGATTGTCACAATGCACAAGTGTATAATAGAACAATGTAAAGACACACACTAACGGCGATTTCCATGGTCGGGTGGTTTAAGTCCACGACTAGGAATCCACAGGTCGCGAGTTTAAATCCCGGCGTGCGCAAATGACTTTTAGGTGAATACTATATATCGTCGCTGCATATATAATATATCTTATGTGCCGTTTAGTACATTCTAAGATGATCGAGTAAAACTGCTTTAAAAAATAATTGCAAAGACTAGATTTGCTAAAAAGAATAGATTTGTTTAGCTGGAAAGCTTGCCTAATAATTGTAAAAAATATTTTTAGCAAATCTAGTCTGCAATTATTTTTTAAAGCAGTTTTTCTCGATCATCTCAGAATGTACGAAACGGCACATAAGCTATATTATAAATGCAGCGACGATATGTGAAGTTTCAGATTAATATCTTAAAATATCGCCCTGGTGAAAGAGCATCACTCGGAATCGATACGTTGCGTTGCTTGAAATGGTTTTAGCCGTGTTTGGTGACCAGATCTGACAAGCCAGCTAAAAAAATATATTATTATAAACTAAAAATAAATAAATTTTATATTAAGAATAAGAAAATACATATAGAAATAATTATCTATAGCTATATTTTAAAAAAAATGGAGATTTGGTAGAAACCATCTCACTAGGCTGAGTCTGTTCCGAGGTGGTAGAAATTAAAATATTTTTAATATCCTAAACTAAACTTACTTTCCTCTCTCTCTTCTTCATTTCCCCAATGTTATTGATAACATATCCCGATTGGGGATGTCAAAGTTCCACTGGATCTAGACAGTTGGGACTCTTAAGCGGTTTCACTTTAAAAATAGAACCGTAAATATTTCCAATAGACCTGATAATACAGTTTGTTACTTTTCAGATGCAAGCCTTCTCACGCCTATTACACCCTTTTTAGCCAGTGTTTATACTTTTATGCCTTGTGATGAACAGATGTGAGACTGTCCGAAACAAGAGTCCGCACAATTTTTCATCATATTGCTGCATCTCTGTAGCTCTATAACCAGAGACAAATGACAAGACAAGTAGCCACAGCTCACGGCTCAAGACTCACGAGTTTCCTGCGTCAGACGGACGCAGCAGGAATGGCAATCAGCAATCAGCTACCAGCTTGCACTGATTCATCATCACTTCATCACCATTCTACTGAAAACAGTGAGAACAAAGTAACCAACAAATCAGCTAACGAATACACCTCAAGGACACACAGCCTGGTGCCACTAACGGATAATGCTGTACAGTGTACATTACAGTCTACACACGCTGGTCACCTCTCAGGGGCAACCAACTACATTCTGACACAACCTCGATCAATAAAACAAAACTTTCGTTACGATTGACGTGTCTATCTGCATTATTTATTAAAGGTTCATAGGAAATAAATACTCTGTGGTTAGACATAAAATAGCAATAAAACCCAATGTATTCTACTTATTGTTCAACACATTATGCACATCTCTGTATACGACAGAACTGTTGGTGCATTATACTGCATCTTAATGGCAAAAGGTAAAAGTCACCTACAATAATGCATATCGCCAACTATTCCGTCTACCGAGATACTGCGGCGCTACAGAAATGTTCCTGGAAGGACGAGTTCACTGTTTGAGGGCACTTCTCCGCCACCGCATGGCAAGCCTGTGGTACAGAGTACGCCAATCCAAGAATACCATCATTAATGCCGTAGCTACGTGGATTGAGTCTCCCTCGATTGCCTTTGGAAACGGGAAACCATTTTAACGGTTTGATATGATTTAGACGGTATGTTGTGTATTGTGTATTAATACTTACCAAGTGTCTCTCGTTAAAGGTTGTCGCGGAGATATAAAGGTCACCATTTGATAAATATATTTCTCGACGCGTACAAATTCAGAAGGTTAATTCAAAAGCGAGAAGAGATGCAAATGCAAATTAGCAAGTCACTAGTATGTTCTACTACACGACCGATTCAGTGGGAGGCAGAAAAACGAATGAATTGTCAGTTCTGCAGATAACAGATCGTCGGTCGATTGTCTTTTGTTTGTAGGGATACCATATGTAAAAATAAATTTATGGCTAATAAGTTGCTTGCATATTACACCATCAAATATCCACAATAAACTTATTCATTTTTCTTTTCTCTCTTCTTAATGAAAGAACTTATTTTGGAAATTTTACTGAGTAATCTTTTTCTATGTTTTTTTTTCTTCCTCTTATTTGACGTACTTATTATTATTTATTTGTTTCTATTAATTATTATCACTTATGGAACGTATTGCATTGCACTACCCCTGCATACATTCTGGAATAAAAAACTATTATTATTACAATATCGAGTAAATGTTTAATGTTTATTATTGATTTGTAAGAAACAAACATCTTTTTTAACAAAGATAATTATATATATATATAGGTGTAAAAACAAGGGCTAAACAAGTTTCTTATCGTAAAGTTGGTTAGAGACAGGAGTTTTATTGTACATTAAACTAAGGATGTGGAGTAGAAAGAGGAAGATAAGGTTGGTATACGATATGATCTCATTCTGAATAATTACTACAATAGTCATGCATTCATTTGTGATGGTACGAATATTTCTGAAGGTTTTTAGAGTGTTATTAAATTGTGTTTTATACTGCGCATGTTTACGGAGAATTGGGGATTTTTTCCAAAGTTTAATTCTGCATGCGGGCAAATGAAAAAAGTCAGTTTGTCGGGTTGGTCTTGAAGGTATGTGATTTTTATATAATATAAAGTGTATATCTTTGGGCTAACCTTAACACAACATGGCGGGTTCAATGTTTTTCAAGTTTTACATATTCGATTTCAATTAAACTACTCTCAAAACCATCCCATCACTAATAAAAACAAACGGTGCTATTTTAAGCAAAACTGGTCTAATAATTTTTGAAAAATTGAGGAAACACAGATAAACAACCTTGATTGAAAAATAAGGAACGAATAATTATGGCACTTTGGCATGTCAGAAGTCGGAATAAAGAAGAGAATGTGTGAGTTGATTTATGAATCTGAATAAAGCAAGAAGTTTATGCCAAAATCGAGTTGTTTGGCAGTCCGTCCTTTCTGCCTACCCCTGCGGAGAAACGGCGTGATGGTTACTTAGTTAGTTAATGAAAAAATATATTTTTCGATTTTGTATTGTATTTTAAATATGTATTTAAAATACAAAATATTTAGCTAAAAGGTTTGGTGAAATTTAATCTTAATTTGGGTAATTTAAGCTCTGCAATTGTTATTCAATAGAAGGAAAAACCTATTATTAATAACAGAAATAAGAGTATTCCCAATTGTCAATATGGATATTTTGACATGTTAATGCTCAATACTATTATTATTCTTTGAGTTAAAGTTTCTATGAAGGTACATAATTTTATTACTTACGTTTAGTTATGGTTTACTATGAATATAATATAAAATAATTATTTTTATTAATTTTGCTTTTTTTTAATCATTGAAGATAATAATATAATAAAACACATAAAACTTATTTCCACTTTTATATCTGTTTCATTATATTATTATAATGCAATGTATTGTCAGTTTCAAAAATATAAATATTGAAGATAATATTAACAAATCTCAAATGAAATATGAAATAGAAAAGACCCAGAAAATAAATAGGTAACGGTCGCATCTGAGACTTGATTATCTTATGTTAATATATTTCATTTGAGATTTGTTAATATTATCTTCTACGATAAAAAAAATTGCAATGAGGTTTAGAAGTTTCAATAAGATATTCCAATAAAAACTTTGATTGATTATGCATCAAAGGTTAGTAACACCTGACCGGCCGTCCAATCCGGTACAGGTGCAAGCGGTGACGTCAAAATTCCGAGTAAATTTGATGAGATATCCTTTTTATTCAGAAGGACGAGGTCGGCCGGCTCCCAGAACACGGCCCAAGTCCAAGAGACTACACTACCTAGTACAGACACACAGATTCAGCTTCGCGGTGACCTCACCCAGCCTCACTGACGATAAAACGATATCCCACGGACACGCACGGAAGTAAATATGTTTATTCGTGTGTGAAATCATCGTACCTAGTACCTATTAGTTGTTGATGTGTTTTTTGTTTATAAAAAACATTCAAATTTTATGGTAATTTCACCAATGATCCTGTTGGAATTGTGAGTCTATACAGTTTACGGAAAAAAAACGCTGGGAGATTTTGTGCCTCCAGTGTGAACGTGTGTATTAGCCAAAATGTATAAGAATAATGATTAAATAAAATACACTTAAAAACTCTACTCCACTTTTATGTTTGACTGTGACAGGTTTCAGCCTGTGACGGCTATCTCCAGACTGGTCAATTATTTTTCTTCTTAAACCAGTCTGAAGCTAGCCGCCACAGACTATATAAAAATGTATTTTATTTAATCATTATAATGGAATTCCACCATGTATTAACAGTTAAAAGATAGAAACATTATAAGAATCATGTTTACAAATCCAGGGGTCCGATTGTATTGTCCTTATCCTTAGGCTTAAAGACTTTTTGCTTGACTGCGGTTCCGGTTCTCTCGTATGACATTCTTTGAAAATATCGGTATTTACTAACTATTTGTCTATTCTTACATTATTGTTTTTTAGTATTCTATATATTCCCGATGAAGAAAGCTTCGCTTTGTGTATATTAATAAAGTGGTGAAAACAAAAGTAATTATTAATTATTTTATTAAATCTTGCATCGTCTCGTGTTAAAGTCCAGTGCATAATTAGATTGAGTCAGAATTATTAATTGGTTCTGTGAGACCAATTATATTAGTTTGAGACACGGAAATTCCATAATCTGAGTCATTTAACCAAACTCCAACAGCGTAGGTAATAATAGAACTCTTGCGGTAGAAAATCCCAATCTGGAACTGACCGTAAAACATTTACTTTGGGTTAAACGTTTTACAATGGTAGAAGGTCCTTAACGTCAAGCCACATTGACTCACGCACGCCCTCTTAACTATTCATACATATGTTCTTGTTTACAATGGATAGATCATTTTAAAATTATGAATAAAGGCCCGGACTCGCCAGAGCTCATTGACTTTTAAAAAAATCACACACCGTCAAGACCGATTTTTTATCATTTGCTGCATGCAGGACCAATCTTAGGATAAATTCTCCAATTCCCCGTATTTGTGCGCAATATAACGTACACTTTCACAATATCGACATTCTTCACAATACCCTTTCAAAATATCAAACCGAAGTAATACGTACGACCGCAGATTAATGCACGAGTATGAAATGTATTGAGAGCATCTCCTGTCCCGATCCTATCGTCCTCTTCCTCTCTCACCTTCCTTTTTGGTTTGTTTTTTTATTTTATTTATCTTGTTAGCTTCATAAATAAAACATCTATATTTAACCACTGTTAGCACAAGAAACTTTGTTGGCTTACCTTTTGTTATACTTCCTTTGTATATACTCGTATGTTTATACTCGTATTAAAAGCCGTTTGTTTCTTACAAATAAATGTACTATTGTATGAAGCTATCACTTTGTGGTTATCTATTATAATCAAATGGATTGTTTCATTTGATTAAATAAATAAATCTCCAGAAAATATTCTACTCATTCAAACACCGAAACACCCGCTATGTAAACATTAAACAAGATTTACGTTCAATTTTTTAATACCCCAGCAAAATCACCATTCAAAAATAATGATCTAACTGTATGATAATAAAAGTGTACAATAACCTCTCAAAATACATCAATCAAAGTTAAAGCATCGTGGAAAATTCAGTAGTGGAAATCATTATTTCTAAACAAGTAATGTCACTACAACTCAACATTTACAGATGTAAGCACTCCTTCATAATGTCATCGCCCTCTTAAGGTATTTATTTGTTTTGTTATTGCTTTCTGAATACCTTACACTAGATATATTATTTTTATCATTTTAATTCATAAACTTATCTACTCGTATGTAGGTTAGCCGTGAGAAATAACAGGAAAATCGTAAGTTTAATACCTCAAAACGAGATTTTGATTTACAATTATGACTTATCGACTGTTCCTAAACGTTCATATACAACTGCAGGAGGAGACGGCTATAAAACGCAGTCTTTCACGTTCATATTGCGAGACTTCGGGGAGATTATTTACAACAATCTTAGAAAAAATATATGCATTACAAAGCTGTCTGAAGGTCGTTCTTCCCAACTTTTCAAATGATCAATCTGAATCACCGATCAGCCAAGTTTTTTTGTTAATTATTCGCTCTGTTTGCCTGTGTCCATGCATTTTTATCCTAAATTGTCTATGGAGGTGCCCGCCCACTGTAAAATAGTGTCCGCCCATTTTCATAAACGATAAAATAATAGACGCCCATTTTTAAGACAATGAAGTGATATCAAAGTAAAAGCTTTCGATATTAACATAGATAAGTTAATATTATATTTATTATGAATACATATCATTTGTTTTAAAAACTAATACATAAAACAACATTTTATACTTCACGAAAAAAGGTTGAAAATAATGAGTGTTACAAATATGTTGAAAATAAAGTTTTAGCTGGACTTTTGAAAATGATCGTTTCGTACATTTGACATTTGACGTTTCTCGATGAGTGAAAAAACAACATAAAACGTAGCTTATAATTAGTAAAATAAGTTGGGTTCCATTCGGTATTATTTAAAACATACAATAAACATGTTTTGACATTCGAAAACAGAAATAAATCTTTGTCATTCAATATTTGAATCGCGGAAAAAAGATCGTAAACTAATAATGACATTTGACATTCCGGCGACGTTTGTTAACCCTGTTGATACTTTTAATAACTAGTCTTCTGCTGAGGGGAACTTAATTCACAAAAATCGATATCCTAAATTGATCGTAAATTTGATCGAGAATTTGATCGAGAATTTCTTTGGGAAAAGCGAATTTGTGCATTTGAACAGTGTTTAGGCAAACTTTCGGCTAAACAGTTACTCAGTAGGGTTGGGAAGAACGGCCGTGAGTGCTCTACCTAGGCTGATCTCCGAACCATTTAACGTTATAAGGTTACGTCTACGTAGTTAGATTAAGCTAGTTTAGGTTAATTTTAGGGTAGGCATAATTCTATCGTCGGTCATTCGCATCGCTCTTCAGCTTCTATGGAATAGAAACACTTTCTATTCTCAACAATGCCAAACCATATATCAAACACTACCCTGTTGGTGTGGTTTGTCTGTAGCGATACTATCAGTGGAATGAACCATCGCACGACGCTAGGTACCAGGTACTGTATCGTGACTTGCCATTCGAAGCTGCGAGCTTATGTTGTTATTTAGTGCATAGGTATTGTACTCGTATATACCTCTTCTACGTTATGCACTCCCGGGTGAACGAACTGCTTTCGAAAGAATAGACGCTTTCAAAGCGAATAAGTTTATGAACGAAAAAAATTAAATTAAGAATAAAATAAGTTTAAATGTGTTTTTTCTGTGAATTTGGTAAGGAACTTCTACATTCATTTATTCAGTTGACCGCTAAAATTAGCGCATAAAATAGCCATTTTGAAATAATCAACGCACAATTCATCACTTGGAAAACACACAGCCTACCTTTGGCCATAGAGCAATGGACGCCACTGGTTTCTATTATGGGTTTAACTTAAGTAAAATAATAAGTATTAAAACTGGAACGAGAAAAGTGAAAAATGTGACCGAATGTTGGGCTAAAATGTTCCTTACATTTTTAGGGCTTTCCTCTGCAGTTAAAACTCAAAGAATTTTGCAAGTGTCGCCGGTGAGATTCAACTATTCAGAAACGAAATTTTGGATCGCTTAAAATAGACTTTTTATGTTTCAAACATTTTTTTCTCTCCCCTCCCATTCTCTTCTGATAATAATTAAAAACAGACAATAAGCAACCACTGCGAATGCAATCTCATCGATTTTCTAACCTCTTCTCTCCGGCATTGTAGTTACACTAAGTTACCTCTAAAATTAAACCTTGTGCCCAAAATTACACTAACTCCGTCATTTTTGACACACGTATTTTTTGCACAAAATTGACGAGAGATGAGTGTATGCAAACATTACGAGGCGTAAATCAGAAAATTCTACATCACTCATGTGAAATAACGTACGTCATCTTGTCACATTGGCACTTAGAATTTTTTTTCACAATGTCATGCACTCATATTATATTATGCACTTGTATATTATGTATCACGTAGATCAGGCTAGTACTATTTTTATTTAAAAAAAGTATTATCTACAAATTAAAAACCTTTCCCTTTATAACTTCTCTGTGTCATGCACTAATACATACATATATATCATATATATGTTACACTTATATACCAACTATGCATCATGTTCTTTTTTTGTTAACTTAAAGCCTTTCTTTTCTTTCTGCACACAAAACAATTTAAATGTAAAATCCCAATGACGTTAATAAATAAATAAATAGAGGCCGTAAGTTGAAATAATTGACAAATAAGCGTACAAATTAATATACTCGTATTTTCTCCAATAAATGTGTAATTATTTTATGTCGATATTATTAAGTAAATTAATTTGAATTACACCACCTTTTAATATATATATATATATATATATCAACATGTATACTGTGTATCCTGATGAGAGAAGCTTCGCTTCCGAAACTTGTTGGTATTTATATATTAAACAGTGGTGTAAAAAAATCATTATATAATTTATTTTATCTACCTTCGTTTGGTTTTTTGTTTTGCGGGGTGAGTAGAAGAAAATCTTCTTTGTTAAATCCTTACCAATACTTTTACTGAGCCGTTCAATGTAAACCTACGTACGCATATCTTTTATGTTATGATTGGTCGGGTTGCCGAATCGGAAGTGAAAAACAGGGTGTTCTCGAAGTATATTTAAAAAAATAAAACAATAACTTTATTTACATAGTTGTATAGTTGTACTCGTATACTGCCCTGAAGAAGCTACGGTAGTAGCGAAACCCGGTTGGCAAAAGTATAAATAAAAGTGATGTAAACAAAGTAATTGTTTTATTTTTTAAATTATAATGTCACATCACCAAGTACCTATAAAAATATATATATTTATATCGTAAATCCACCTTTGGAATGAGTAAAGAGTTTGCCTAAATTGTTATAAGGTCTATAATATGGCATAAACCCCGGGCTAACACTCGTAGACACTTCCCGCAAATGGATAAGTACATTTATTTCTAATTTTGAAAGTGTATTTTGAATAGGTACATTTATTTTTGAGTAATATTCTACAAGTACACATTAATTACTTTATATAAAAATAAAGCGCTTTCAGGTAAAATTTGCGATATGTTATACCTACACATCATGTATTCGCAATACATGTATAATGTATAAACCGAATGTAATTTTTAATTTTTATTTCTTTACTATCTGACGTGTACCCGGCCTTGCTTGGTTTTTAAATTTTATAAAGTTATGGTTTTGTCATTCTGTCAAGCTTGTCCTTTGGGTGCGATAATTGATTTGACAGCGAAAGTAATGCCTTGTGACGACTATTACTATCTCTAAATAATGAAAAAAAAATTATTTCATTCCAAACATTTATTTTTTCAAAATATATATAAATCATAAAGTTCGTAAGTAGGTACCTACTAGGTAGATTCCATTTTGAAAATGTTCTTCTCAAACAAACCTTCTTCTTTTGAATATGTAAGCTGTGGTTAACTAGAGTGGTATATCTGTGGGCTAACCTCAATACAACATGACGGGTTCAATGTTTTTCATACTAATTTTAAAAAGTTATATCAACAGTTTTACATATTGGATTTCATTAAATACTCTTTGAACCTTCCCGGCACTAATAAGAACAAACTGTGCAATTTTCAGTGAAAAAAGTAGAGTAATTTTCGAGAAAATTGAGGACAGACAGACAAAAAAATTTTTTTTTGTATAGATAGAAAGATATTTATATACGGCACAATATGTGCCATTAACATATAAGTACGGTAGCGTATATACAACAACAATAACAAAACATGTGTATTTAGCAATATAAAGAAACAAGTAACAAGTACAGTGTGGCGTAAAACTACCGTTATGGTTTGAATGTTTAATAACTTTTTAAATTTATTTATATGTATTTTTTTTTCAGAATTTTGTGAATAAAACTTGGGGAATTTGAAATGGAACATACGACAGAACAGCGATCAACAATTGTTGAATTTTATTTTGAAAATCAACGGTCAATTGTTTTGACGCAGCGTGCTTATCGTCGTTTTTTAATGTGCGTACTGGACCTTCAGCACCAACAATAAACCGCCTGGTTGCAAATTTTCGACAACATGGTACAGTATGACACCTTCCATGTACCGGAAGACCACGTACGGTCCACACGGAAGAAAATATCCAACGTGTTGCGGATAGTGTGCAGGACAGTCCAGAAACATCAACAAGAAGACGTTCGACACAACTGGGGCTATCGCGCAGGTCCGTTCAGAGGATTTTGGCCACATTGCACATGTTCCCGTATAAGGTTCAGCTTGTGCAAGAATTGAAGCCGATAGACTACCAACAACGGCTTGATTGTGCCATTTCATTACAAACCATAACGGTAGTTTTGCGCCACCCTGTATAAAGATGTACACAAGATCAAAAAGGGTAATAAAATATATTAAAATTACAAAGTATTAAAAAATGAGGAAGAAAGAATCTTGCGTAGGTGTAGGTTCTTCGCCACGGGATAAATTTGCTTTCATAATATAAATTTGACTGTTTATGAAATAAATTTTTAAAAACAAATCTTTCCCATTTTTCAGTTAGGCTAATGTGAAACACTCTATACCCGTATCTTACAAGAAAACACTCACTCAACCTGCCTGTACAATATTGGAACAATGGCTTGCGGGAATAAGGACAAACTCAAGCGATATGCCCATAAGCATTTGACCCATTTCTCCTCTTGAGGAGTCGGAGAGTTTCGTCACCGCGAACATCTCATACCCGTAGAGAGATACGAGACTGGCGTGACGTCATCCGTGACATAATCCTTTCTTTATGTATCGATTTTTTGTCCTCCGCCCACAGGTCGGGTTACACCTTTCTGTTTGTATTTCAGGCCAGGGCCGGACGTGCTTTATTTATATATTGCGTCTGGTGCAGGTGGAAGATGTAGTTAAGTTTTTTTTTCTCTGTTGTTTTGGGCAGCAGAATTCCGGATTAAGATTGTCTTGATGATAGGCGAAGATCTCAGAAGGAGCTTTACGTACATATATAATATTTACAGTAATTTTAGTTCACATTGTATTTTTTTTGTTTTTTTTTTTATTTTTTTATTGCGTTTAACACACAGAGTCCATATATTCATTAAAAATATTTTCACATTTTCTATAAGATTGGTAGTATTCTGAGTAGGTACACTTTTCCTCAAATGTGCAGATTTCGCCATTCTATACCTTTGAATTTCCTCATCAGACAACATGTAAATTTGTAGTAGATGTGCATTAATTTATTTATTTTGTTATAAAATTCAAATTACAATAGTGACACAGGTGCAAAACACATCACGGTAGGTACATAGATAGAATAGATAGCCCTCACGAAATACAACAACTAAATATTAATACCTTTCAAACAAATTCAGCAATAAAATCTGGTAAGTACAACCAATATGCAACATAGCCGAATATACAAAATAAACAGCACATTCACCAATACGTCTACTCTAGTCTCATTTAAGGGTTAAAGAGAGTAAATATTATGTTTTTCGTTTAAATAAAGTTACTAAAGTACCCCGTTAATGCTATTGATCGCCATGCGTAAGTTAAACGTAGCCAGTAGCAAAGGCAGTGATAAGTGATAGTTAAATCACTGTCCTGAGAAAAATGATTAGTGCCGTCTACACGTGTAATCGAGTAATTTAGTAAACGCTTGTATTTGTAGTATTGTGTGCATGTCCAAACAGCGCGAAAATAGCCCCCACCAAACCTCAATGATGCGCCCGAAGTTTAAACGAAATACTAGAAAATATTCTAATCCAGTCAACTAAATTACTGTCTAGACGCGGACAGTGACTAAAAATGAACTAAACGATTTAGTTGTCCTCGCTCCTGGGTGCGTGCGATCTAGCCATTAGATGGTGTTGATAATTTTAATGATTGTCTGAAATTCATGCTTTGAAAACTTTTTATAAATACATATTGAGTTTTTCTACATGTCAACGCTTATTTTGGAAAAAAAATAATTCGATTATTCCCGTCTTTTTCGGTTTCCGCTCTGATTAAACATCCCACCTGCACCGTGAGTAGATCCGTCGCTGTCCCAGACCCAGAGCTATAGCGGCCCAAGTCCACTTTCTAAATATAATCAATTAACAAGATTTACCGGTATTTACGGTTATTTTATACCGTCGTAAAATCCCACACCATTCGGTTAAATGAGCATTTTTACGTGCAGCGTCTGTGTGAATTAGACGTAAATGTTTATTCATTGATTTATTTATGAAATTTACTCACCATTGTTGAGCATATTAAAATATCAATAATATTTTAAATCTAGAAAAACGCTATAAAGTTTAAATTCATGACTAAATAAATTTGGAAAAAGATTATGTGAACTGGGTGGTAAAATTTAATGTTCCAATTCTAATACACAACAGGTAGGATAATGATTTAATTCTGTTAATGGTTAATCGATCAATGTGAGTGTTTGTTTTATATTTTTATTCAGGTTTATTTTTTTTTACAATTGTATTTTATGTATATTCAGTTTGATTGTCTGAAATCTCTCATGTTCACGGATTTATTTGATTATTTTACGATATGTTTTATTCTAACATTAAGTAACTTACGGTACGTATGTTAGGTATGCATATACTTACATGGTGTTTGTTTTCATGTTCACGTATTTATTTGATTACTTTACGATATGTTTTATTCTTACATTAAGTAACTTACATTGTGGTAGCACTTAGTGGGATGGTCAAATCATTTCTGCTACGGCTTCTGGTTTAATACGTGTGTTCGATTTTACTAATACATTCTATATTTTTGCGTACATTCGTGATGACATTTTTTATGAAACTTCACACATCCAGAGCATTAAAATCTGTATAGAGCAATGCACTAGAATACCCGAAATGTTTCCTAGTCATGACTCGGATTACTGCTTTCTGTGCCTCTAGTAGTGGGTTAATTATTGTAGCTCCTGATTCTGGTGATTTATTTTCGAACAAAATGTCTCTTTTTTAAGTCTATAAGTAATACGTTAAACATTTCCGGAATTTCAGGGCTCCTTGTTCTATCTCTGTATACATTTTGTGATTTGTTAATGACATACATTTGTGCTTCTCTATGCCTAGCAGGGTAGTTATGGTTCATATGGGTTTAGAATTCTGTAAACCCAGAAATCATCCAGTGTTAATTGGTAATCCATTTGACTATTTAAATGCGAAAAAATGCTAAAATGTCACCGTTTTCATGAAAAATATTTTTAAACCTGCCCCAAAACGAAAGTGCACGAAAATGAGAGAAGATCTTTTTACTTTTGTTATTTTATGCGAATACCGTAGAAGAGTGGCAACTGTCCGGAACCAATGGAGCCATGGGATCGTCAATCGGGGTATGTTGTGAGGCTGAAGGGAGTGGATAGAGGAAAGAAGATGGGGAAGATATGGATTGGGGAGTACCTTGCTATTTAGTTCTAATCACCAAACACGGCTCAACAATACCCTTCAGCACTTGGAATCGATGACTAAGCAAAACCCTCGAAGGATGCAATTCATATGTAATTATTATTGACATAAAATAAAATATAGGCGTATGACGACAAGTTGCCGTATGTGTTGATGTCATTTGCCGTATGCCGCGCGATCCACGATACTTAACTATAATCAAATACTCTTTTATACGGTCATTCGATATCTGAATAAACCATAAAATTTTTATAGAGATCAACTTATGCACATATAGTTTCTCGCCGCACAAGGAGAGAGAATGACGCGATGCATTTCTCAAGCGTAGTACGTACTATGTAGTCGGGTGATGTCAGAGTGCTGCTTGCTCCGTTTTGTTTCACTGCGAGATTATTCCAGTCGTCCGAGTTGATTGTTGAAATAATTCAGTCATGTTGATAGGGCCCACACTCCCAGCAGCTGAGGAGGGCGACGATCTCGAAGAACAGTGTAAACAAGATTTTAAGACATAACCCCTTTATGGTTTTTGATCATTCAATGTCCTTTATCCTGTTGTATGCTATTCGAGTCCTGATAGCCTCCATACAAAGTTTTGGAAAAACCGTAACTCTAATTTGGATTCCTGGACATGTTGGCATTGTGGGTAACGATATTGCGAATTTCTTGGCAAAATAAGAAGCGTCCAACCCTATCATTACCCTCATAAACCACACCCCTTTATCTTACATTTTTTCCATCCTCAAAGGATCCCGAAATGTTTGGGCAGAGTATTGGAACATTGCTAGACCATCCAAGGGAGCCTTCTATGCCTCAATTCAGAGGTTTATCCCACATTTATAACAATTTCCCTTTTTTTCCAAAAACATTCCATCTCTTATTCGAATGAGAATTGGACATTGATTCCAAAAAAAAGTAGGTAGTGTACATGTCTTTCTAATAATTCAACTGTGTATATATTGTACCTATATACATAAATGTGTTTATCTGGTAAATGCAGCAAAATCTAAATATTATGTGACAGTAATCTGTCTGTAAATGCGACAAAAGGTCGCACAATTTACTAATATGACAGATATCAAAAACATGTTTTCGAAAACTTGGAATTGCAAAGCAAAAATAATTTAATTAAATTATTATAGGTAAGATTTCTATTTTAATTCTAGAAAATGTCAACAACGGGTAGCAAAATCAGGACAATGCCGAACCAATGCTAACAAACACGAATTCCAAATGGCTTTTCAATGCATTTTTTTTGTTTATATCTTCGTTTCATTTCTCGACCAATTTCTAATAATCGATTGTATTTCACCGTTAGTATCGTCGATGACACCACCAACACGTAAACTTAATTTTACGGAAAAAATAAAGCATTTGGTTACTCCACCAATCGTGCTACGGGGCGTGGTCGCCCAGATTCGTTCTTCAAAACAAAAATCATGTTTTATTTCACTTACTTTCACTTGCATAAGCTGCCTCTTAAATTAGCTGGGACATAATTCAAATAATATTATCATCATTAATTGATAAACTAAAGTTCTTAAAAACTTAAGACAAGATTTTTGTGCATAGCGCAAAGGGTAACAATTATTATTTTTATAAACAATAATTATTAATCTAAAACACTCATCCAAATTGAAAAACCTTCCGAGCAAAGACAAATGTCGCCGGCAGGACTCGAACCCGCACCCTTCTAATGTCCGGTCAGATGCTCTACCGTTGAGCTACGTCGGCTTATCGCAAACCCGCCAAGTTAATCAATATATACTAGTGTTCCATTCAATAATTACTGTTTTTATTATTACTGTCCAAATTGAAAAAACCTTCCGAGCAAAGATAAATGTCGCCGAGTGTTTTAGATTAATAATTATTGTTTATAAAAACAATAATTGTTACCTTTTGCGCTATGCACAAAAATCTTGTCTTAAGTTTTTAAGAACTTTAGTTTATCAATTAATAAATATTTGACAAGTCAAAGCAATTTTCACCAATAAAATGTGGACATAATTTGTCTCGACGCCATCTATTTGAGGGATTTAGCCGTTACAAGCCTCTCTCATACTAATAAAGTTGGTTGTTTACAGGTGAAAATCTAATAAAAACAGTAATTATTGAATGGAACACTAGTATATATTGATTAACTTGGCGGGTTTGCGATAAGCCGACGTAGCTCAACGGTAGAGCATCTAACCGGACATTAGAAGGGTGCGGGTTCGGGTCCTGCCGGCGACATTTATCTTTGCTCGGAAGGTTTTTTCAATTTGGATGAGTGTTTTAGATTAATAATTATTGTTTATAAAAATAATAAATATTATCATCGTCTATTTTAATATCATGGTGTAGATATGGGGCACCCATATAAGAGATAGTATAAAGCAATAAACTAAAATATAACTACCTAATGTCCATTTTATCACAAATTCTTCATTTAAAATACTTTCATAATATTATTTTTAATTTTAACATAAACGCACACATTTATTATGAACCACTTCAATTTAATATAATAATAGACCGCTTTCGGAAGTACTAACTCAGTTAGAAAATAATGTTATACCTGCATGAATATTTATGTGTTGTAGTGGGAGCCCACTAAAGGGGAAGTAGATTATTGGCTTTTCTGGAGGAACAAAGCGGTTAACTGGAAAAATATCTAACAGATTAAAATTTAAATCATTCTTTTAGCACTTATTAATAAAGACACAATTCACCTTTGTAACTGTTTTATCAATAAGTCACTTGAAGAAAAATGAGAGAAGTAGTTTCAGCTTACTACGTTTACATCTTTTAAAAAGACTTTCACTATTTATTTAGAATAAAAAAAAACAAAAGTTCATATTCTCAATATTCCCATAGCAAATGTCATGTCTGGGAAATGTCAACACAATTAGCTCACCTTTATATCAATACTATAGGTACAAGAATTAATGTAACAATAAATACATTGATTACAAATTTAACCTTATATGTAACTATTAATATTTTCCGTTTTATTTAGATTTGAACACGTGCTATTAAATTAATAAAGCATTTCAGTAATTTCCCAGATTAGCCAAGTTATTCGTTACTCACTGTTCATTTATTGTTTGTTCTGTAATTACAGTAATTACGTAATTACGTAATTACGTAAAGTTACTATCTATTTTCTATATACTTACTCGGGAAACGCTTGAAAAGTCAGTTCTCTTTCTAAGCAATAGATGCATCGCATTGCAATCAATCATTTATACAATTTATTTGCAGTAATATGATTAAAGAACTTTAGAAGACTGCAAACAACGATGAAAATTTTATGGTTTTCTTGTTTTCATACCAGAATAAGTGAGAATATGATATTACCCGATGGAGAGAAAAAGTGGTGGGGAAGAGAAAGCCTTTAAGGCGATCGACTTCCCAAAATTCGAACGAAATCACGCACTCCTTATGCAGGTGGCGAAATGGTTGAAATTCCCGCCTAACACCGCCCGCATGTTTGCCAAAATGTTTGTTTTATTTTATTTGTTTTTTATAATATTTGTTTTATTTGACGGCCTCCATGGTCGAGGGGTAAGGCTCTCGACTACGAATCCGAAGGTCGCGGGTTCAAATCCCGGCGTGCGCAAGTAATTTTTATTTAATTAATTTGTGTTGTTTCACAATTAATTCATTTAAAAATAATATAGAGTATATTTGCGCACGTTCCAGAGTGGAAGATACTCTCAGTATCGCCCTGGTGAAAGACCACCATTCAGAATTGAAACGTTGCTTGAAATGGCTTTTAGCCGTGTTTGGTGACCAGATCTGAATAGCCAGGTATTTACCCCTTTCCCCACCTTCCTCTCCCCCTTCTCCTTCCCCTTCCCAATACCTTCAGCCTCACAACATTCCCCAATTGGGAATGCCATAGTCTCACTGGCTCCAGACGGTTAGGAGCAGTTTGGGACTCTTGTGCGGTATTCATATAAAAAAAAAAAAATTATTTTGTTAGGAATAATTATTAAAATGTTTTAAGTTCATATAAAAAAAAAAACTTGATATTCCACAATTAACAATACTAAAATATCGGAAAAGGGGTTTGTAAGTAGGACAATTGCATTTTTTTAGGTCTGATACTATATTTTTTATAGGCTCATAAAAAGACTCACCAAAAACGCCCGGTTAAATGAAAGGTCAAGTTGTGTTCAATTTGCAGTATTTAATTAAATCATGTATGATATTTTTATGCCATTCAATTTTCAAACCAAAAAAAAATGATTTTGCATTACTTCCCATTGCATCGCCTTAAAGTACCTCACTATTCACAGGGTTGGTCAATAAATAGAGCTAAAACCATTTCATGCAAAGTTACGATAAACGGTGGTCTTTTTCCAGGACGATACGGATAGGATTTACCTCTCCGGAACGAGGTGAATAACTATGTACAGGCAAAGGGTGCACGTTTACCCCGCAGTAGTCCCACGTTAATAGTAAATTATTCTACCGTATTATGCTTTGGATTCATTCATGTTATTTTTATTCGAATAAACGAAAAACAGTATTTTTAATATTAATTTTTGTTAATGATTTTGATAACGATTCTACGGAACGTTTCGAACCATCATTTAGTTATATAAAATCCACGTAGTTGATAAACTACGTGGATTTTACCAAAATGGCCACCAATTGTGTGAAATACTTCCAAAGATAATAACATTCCTTTTCAGCTAATGAAAAGTATAATAAATATAATCTATACTAATTGCAGAAGAATGTCTCCTTCATCAGTTTCCCTATGGCACATTTGTGCTGAACCAAGTGTCTCCGATGCTATCGACTGGCTGAATAACCCCAGCATCCCACTATGACCTCCACCAAGTCTCCTTCTCCATACGAAGAAGAAGATTGCCTAAATATCCGTTTTTTACAACAAACACATTTTAAAAGTCGTGATTTTTTAACATACGAATTTGAAAATTCGATCATTATTATTAGAGGAAATTTCATCCAGGAAACCTGGTTTCATAAAACAGTTGATCTAAACACATCCTCTACATTTCTTCAACTCTTATACTCGTAAATATGTATCTGAAAGCCGTCCAAACAAATAATATTATTGTAAATATACGTTTTATTATATTAATATGAATAAGCAAATGAATGTGTTTTTATTTGAATAAGTTGACGTCTCGTGACTCAGAGTATTTACAGTTTGTTGAGACCTTGTTCTCTGTTTTCCTCCGCGTGGATACGATATTATTCACCGTCCAAAAGTGTACCTACTTAACAAATTTATTACTTTGTATTCTTTGCCAATTGACGATGGTTTACTTTTAAATTTACAGAAAAAAACGAAAAATATTTTCAATTCTGTCTTTCAGGGAATTCAGTCTGGGTATTTTGATGATTTTATCAGCGTCACGTTAGTATTTTTGATTTTTATTTCTCTTCTCATAAACATTGAAAATAGACTTACGATTCTAAGATGTTACTAAAAATAAATGCGATAGTTTTGGGCTGGGGTAAAAGAGTCGTCAAACTATTTTTTGAATAAAGAGCGAGTCGCCCTGACTAACAAAAATATGAAAATCTGTTTTCAAAGTCCAGGAGAACGGGGCGGATGTGGAATGACCTCGCAAGTAAAAACGTAAGTGTCGTAAATGTTTTTTTTTGTACCAGACACTCCAGCGTTTTTTCTTTTTTTTTTGTACTAGACACTCCAGTGTTTTTTCTTTTTTTTTTGTACCAGACACTCCAGAGGTTTTTTCTTTTTTTTTGTACCAGACACTCCAGCGTTTTTTCTTTTTTTTTTGTACTAGACACTCCAGTGTCTGACATTTTTTTTATACTAGACACTCCAGTGTCTGACATTTTTTTTGTACTAGACACTCCAGTGTCTTTAACATTTTTTTTTTGTACTAGACACTCCAGTGTTTTTCCTTTTTTTTTTGTACTAGACACTCCAGTGTCTGACATTTTTTTTGTACTAGACACTCCAGTGTCTGACATTTTTTTTTGTACTAGACACTCCAGTGTCTTTAACATTTTTTTTTGTACTAGACTCCAGTGCTTTTGCTTTTTTTGTACTAGACACTCCAGTGTCTTTGACTTTTTTTGACGCTTTCAATAAAACAACTCTATGGCATTCAAAAAATGATATTAATATAGTTATGTGATATATCTAGACTTAAGTTCAGAATGTGCCCATCCAAGCAGATGCCGGGAGATCATTCAACCTTCAGTAATCATTTAAGGTTAAACTTGATTGAAAGGGTACAATCGAAAACAAAAGATAAAATATGGGATGTGCAAGGTGCATTTATGAACGGAAGGGGGTGTATGGATTTTCTCGTTGCGTATGCTAACAGAGAAGTTTCTGGCAAAAACCAGAAACTTTTCTGTGCCTTTGTATATCTACAAAAAGCATACGACCGAGTGACATGAAAAAAATATGGAAGGTATTGTCCAAGTATGGAGTGAGTACGAATCTCATACAGGCAATCGCGTCTCTGTACGAGGAAAGCTTTGCATGTGTTAGGGTAAACGGTGATTTTACGGAGTGGTTTGACATCACAAAAGGTGTTAAACAAGTCTGTGTAATGTCACCGTGGTTATTCAATTTATACATGGATTATTGTATGCAAGAATTGAAAGAGGTGGGCTTGGGCGCGAAAATGAGTAATCTGAAAGTATGTTGCCTGTTGACGCAGTGCTGATTGCTAACAGTATGGAAGATTTGCAGTCCCTCGTATGTAGGGTGAATGAAGTATGTATGATGAATGAGCTAATGATGAACGTAAGCAAGTCTAAGGTCATGGTGTTTGAAAGAGAGAGTACGAAAACAGTGTACAATGTAGTTGTGAATGATGAATACTTGGAGCAGGTCGATGAGTTTGTATATTTGGGAAGTATGTTTACGAGAGATGGAAAGGCTGATAGGGATATTGAAAGAAGGGTGAATGCCGGAATCTCCATTAAAGGAGGACTGAACGCAGTTGGCGCTAACAAAAAGTTGTCCAAAGAAGCGAAGTTAGCAGTCCACGACGGAGTGCTGATACCAACCCTGATGTATGGCAGTGAGGCATGGAATTAGCAGAGGAAGGATGAAAGTAAACTGAATGCCGTAGAAATGAGATCTCTGAGACGAATGTGTGGTAAAACCATGTATGATCGTGTGAAAAATGTTGAGATGCGTAAAGAATGCAAGGCTGATGTAAGCGTAATGAGTAAGATTAAGAAAAGGACGCTTAGATGGTTCGGGCATGTAGAGCCAATGAACGAAGAAAGGAGTATAAGAAGAATGTATGACGCGAATGTGAATTGGAGAAGAAGCCGGGGACGCCCGAGGAAGACATGGCACGATCAAGTGAATCAAATACTTGAGTCGGGCCATGTCAGAAGTCGGAATAATAGAAGAAAATGTATGATGCGTTGTATGTGTATATGTGAATGAAGCAAAAAGTGTATGCCAAGATCGAGTTGTTTGGCGGTCCGTCCTCTCTGCCTACCCCTGTGGAGAAACGGCGTGATGGTTAGTTAGTTAGTTAGCTGAACGTAATACGCGATCATATAAAAAATCGAAAATCTGTGCATACCCCAAGAAAAAGGAACCATTGGAGAAAATAATATTTTTTAGTTTAAAATGTACTTTTTTCATAACTTCATGAACGTTTTTTTATATCACAATCTTTTTAAAATTATTTATATTTGATTAATTTACATTTTTTAGTAAGATTATAAAATTGCTGCTTTCAAATATTCAATGCAGAATTCATACCCGAACTTGAAAAATTACACAAAACCTACGTTTTGATCAATGCACACCACTGGTTGGCGAGTATGCAAACTAAATATGAAATAAAATAAATACATACAGTAGAATTAAAGATCAAGTTCTTGAGCTTTATTTAAACTTACAATAACAATATGTAATATTTCATATTCCGTACTTACACTCGCTAAGAAACAATTCATCTCAATATTTAAAAGTATTTTTCGCCAAAATTCGTTTAACCTTAATGTAAATTCTGTGAATTACTTTAAATATTTATTGTGACAAGACATCAATGCGCAAATAACACAAACCGAACAAACTTGACCTACTCATATGTTTATAATAAGGTACCGGTGACGGAAAGGGTTTCAAATAATTGAATGAACAAGTGTTTATTATCAGAGTAACTGTTTAATTATACAAATGTACAATACTGTGCGCCATTCGCTGTCTTATTTAGATAACATTGTGAATAAATAATTATAATACAGTATTTTACAGCCAATGATTCATCCATTGATATTGTAATTACCAGACACTCGACAAGGGACATGCAAACTAAAAGACAATTCATTGGGAGTAATGCGAGCACCACGTCAGTTTCTTTGATACATTTGAAAAACAATCCTTTGATGCAACATTGCGAGTAGAAAAAAAGAACATACTCGTACATCATTATATATATATAAAAATGAAAGCTTGTCTGTCTGTCTTCAATTTTATCGAAAATTCATCAACCGGTTTCGCTGAAAATTGCACACTTTGTTCTTATTAGTGCCGGGAGGGGTTAGAGAGTAGTTTGATTGAAATCCAATATGTAAAACTGTTGCTATAACGTTTTAAAATTAGTATGGAACTCGCCAAGTTGTATTGAGGTTAACCCATAGATATTCCACTTTCGTTAGCCACAGATTAAATATTCAAAAGAAGAAGGTTTGTTTGGGAAGAATATTTTCAAAATGGAAACACAAGCAGCTCCCTAATTAACTTTATAATTTATATATATTTTGAAAGAAAAATAAATGTTTGGAATGAAATAAAAATTTCAAATGAATGTTTCATTGTTTAGAGATAGTAATGGTCGTCACGAGGCATTACTTTCGCTGTCAAATCAATTATGGCACCCAAAGGACAAGCAATAATTCACAAAACCATAACTTTATAAAAATTAAAAACCAAGCAGGGCCGGGTACACGTCAGATAGTAAAGACGTAAAAATTAAAAAATTACGTTCGGTTTATACATTATACATGTATTGCGAATACATGATGTGTAGGTATAACATATCGCAAATTTTACCTGAAAGCGCTTTATTTTTATATAATTATTTATACATGTAATATAAGAATAGGAAGTCATATTTGTACAGCGCCCTTGAGGTGATTTTTCACAAAAACGGCACTATAAAAATCATCCGATTATTATTATTATTATTATTATAAAGTAATTAATTTTTGTACTTGTAGAATATTACTCAAAAGTAAATGTACTCGTGCAATTGCGGGGACTGTCATGTGCTGCTAATTATATTTAGAATAATTATTATTACTTAAATATTTTAATTATTATTTCTTGTTTTGGAAACCAATCATTCTTTTGATATAGTTATATATTAAATGTAAATAAAAATCTCTTTTATTTTTTTTAAATAGTTCTTGAATATTTTTATATTAATATTAATAATAAAAGTAATTTCTAATATAATTTTGTTTTCAATGTTTTATTAACATTTTTGATTAATTGTTTATAAATTGTCTATTCTTACATTATTGTGTTCTATGTTTATCATTTTTCTGTACTTGACATTATTATTTTTTAGCATTCTGTATATTCCTGATGAGGAAAGCATCGCTTTCGAAACATGCTGATATGTATAAATTGAAAGTGGTGATTACGCAGTAATTTTAATAATGACGCCACAAAGTGTATACCAATCTTTTGAAGAAATTATGTTGTTAATTGACTAGATTTCAACAGCCAGGTGCTTCCCCACCTAATAACTCCTTCAAACCTGAATTTAAACTGGCATGTGATCAACTGATAAGTGCAAAACTGTATGTAAATATGTTAAGATTTGTCATATTTTGACCAATCCGTTATAATTGTTCGCATATCATCACATGATGAGCGTTTTAAAATTAAATACAGATATCAAGATTATCCCAATCGAAAAAAAATTATGTCAGTAATCGTATTATTACACTTAACAGAAAATGACCAAAAATGCAGTTATCAGGTTATTCTCAAACATCACCGATATATTGAATGCTTGATAATCTTATTTTTTTTTTAAATATTTTAAAAGTTATTGCTACTTTAATTTGAAAGAAAATTAAATCACTTATTATTTCATAATACTGTACTCAAAATACAACACTTCATTAATTTATATAAAAATGCATAAAAATTAAATAATAAAAATATACCTTCAAAAAACAATTTAAACGAGTAGCTAAGATCAAATTAATAAAACAATTTGAAGGGTGCGGAAGTCGAGATTAAACGCAAAATTCATCTTTCAAAATATAAACATGGCTGCCGCCTGAACGAGTAGCTAAGATCAAATTAATAAAACAATTTGAAGGGTGCGGAAGTCGAGATTAAACAAAAAAATCATCTTTTAAAATATAAACATGGCTGCCGCCTGAACGAGTAGCTAAGATCAAATTAATAAAACAATTTGAAGGGTGCGGAAGTCGAGATTAAACGCAAAATTCATCTTTCAAAATATAAACATGGCTGCCGCCTGAACGAGTAGCTAAGATCAAATTAATAAAACAATTTGAAGGGTGCGGAAGTCGAGATTAAACAAAAAAATCATCTTTCAAAATATAAACATGGCTGCCGCCTGAACGAGTAGCTAAGATCAAATTAATAAAACAATTTGAAGGGTGCGGAAGTCGAGATTAAACAAAAAAATCATCTTTCAAAATATAAACATGGCTGCCGCCTGAACGAGTAGCTAAGATCAAATTAATAAAATTTCGCTCAAAGCCAGTAATGCCAGCAATTGGAAAACGATAAACGCCAATTTTAATTCCCCCTAGACAGGGGAGAGAAAATTCTGAAATCTGTGTATATTCAAATACGTTCAACAATTGAATTTGGAAGTCACCTCTGGGCTGGAGCTCCCAAATACTTGATAAACCTGCTTGATTCTGTCCAAAGGAGGGCGGTTCGTTTGATTGACAATTCGTTGTTGACTGCCATCTCTGATGCACAGACGCAATGTAGGTATGCTGAGTCTGTTCTACAGATATTTCAATGAAGCCTGCTCGAAGGAGCTAGCAGTGTTCAACCCCTCCTCGTCAGTGCACGTACGTGAAACTCGACGGACACAAGCGGAACATCAGTTCACGGTTGATGTCGGCTTCATGAGAACGGGTCGTTTCGTCGACTTGTTTTTGTGTAAATCGGCTCGTATGTGAAACGAGCTACCGGTATCTGTCTTTCCTCCAACATTTAATCCGGGCCTCGTCAAAGTCCTTATTAACAAATCCCTTCCTGCGGCACCCCCTTAACCTGCCTCACAGCGTTGCCCAACCGAGTAGCTATATTGTCACCCCGTACGTGCTCTGTACATACAAGGGCGCCCTTGTGAGGTGTCACATAATTTTATTAAAAAATAAATATATACTATCAGTATGAAATGGTTAACACTTCGTCTCTTCCAGCTTCATGACATTCCCCGAATTGGCGGTGCCAAAATCCCATTGGATTTGAATATTTGAAAATCTTGTGAGGTATCATAAAATAAAAATAAATATATACTATCAGTATGAAATGGTTAACACTTCGTCTCTTCCAGCTTCATGACATCCCCGAATTGGCGGTGCCAAAATCCCATTGGATTTGAACATTTGAAAATCTTGTGAGGTATCATAAAATAAAAATAAATATATACTATCAGCATGAAATGGTTAACACTTCGTCTCTTCCCGCTTCATGACATCCCCGAATTGGCGGTGCCAAAATCCCATTGGATTTGAATATTTGAAAATCTTGTAAGGTATCATAAAATAAAAATAAATATATACTATCAGCATCAAATGGTTAACACTTCGTCTCTTCCCGCTTCATGACATCCCCGAATTGGCGGTGCCAAAATCCCATTGGATTTGAACATTTGAAAATCTTGTGAGGTATCATAAAATAAAAATAAATATATACTATCAGCATGAAATGGTTAACACTTCGTCTCTTCCCGCTTCATGACATCCCCGAATTGGCGGTGCCAAAATCCCATTGGATTTGAATATTTGAAAATCTTGTAAGGTATCATAAAATAAAAATAAATATATACTATCAGCATCAAATGGTTAACACTTCGTCTCTTCCCGCTTCATGACATCCCCGAATTGGCGGTGCCAAAATCCCATTGGATTTGAATATTTGAAAATCTTGTAAGGTATCATAAAATAAAAATAAATATATACTATCAGCATCAAATGGTTAACACTTCGTCTCTTCCCGCTTCATGACATCCCCGAATTGGCGGTGCCAAAATCCCACTGGATTTGAACATTTGAAAATCTTGTGAGGTATCATAAAATAAAAATAAAACCTATTGTCTTTTATTCAGTTTAGAAATCCATTCAAGATATTTACCGGAACATCTCGTGATCATTAAATTTCCTTCTCTACGGATGTGTTCCATGCTGGGTAAATGCTTACAACATTTGTTTTCTATTTACTCCCTCATTAGCCATTACATGACTAATAACGATTGTCTATTCCCAAGTGGGAAAATTCTTAAGTGTGTTTCCAACCGTTATAGAATGGTGTTATTATTACAATGGAACTCCGACGAATTGACAGTTTCAACAATAAAACTACTAAATCCACATGTTCATCATTGTTCTAACAATATTTTTTTCACGAATACACGGAATGTTTTGCCAAAGGCGTATCACTCGGCAACAACTTCTTTAGAAAATGATGAATGGCGTCATTGTTTTGACTGCACGTTGTATAAAAGTATTAAATACATATTTATGTTAATTGTTTATATTACCTATTCTCGTAATAATATTTCTCGGGATTGCCTCGGATGATGATATCATGCAAAAGTTTTTCTCTTCGTTCTTAATCCCAGTGGATAAGGGTTTCAACGTCTACCTCCACATCTTGAGTTTAATTCCTCGGCTGACTAAATCCTCCATTACGACACAAGCAACTTCTTCCGCTTACTGTATGTTTTTATGCTGCATCTACTTTAATTAGAATGCTGCAGAATCATTAGTCTAGGAATATTTATATTTATTTTTAACCATTTTTGTAATAGAAGCATGTTTTATAAATGTCCTGTTTGTGTCTCAATGAAATAGATAAACACTCCTACTCTTCTAATTTTTATTATTCTTAGATTATTTCTAACCTGAGAATATTTTTCTATCTTATGTACATAAGTTTGGCGACAGTGGGTTAGAAGTTATGAACAGAAGAATGTGCGAGTTATTCAATCAAAATCAAACTGATAAATTCCGACATATTTTTTGATACATGTAGTACTTTTAACAGAAAATTGCGAGCTATTTTCAAATTTATAAAATAAACAAACAAACTTACCGAGCAGTGTTTACACAATTTGTATTTTTTATTATTTCTTCGTATTTTTTTTTTAAATTTAATTATAACTTTTTTCCCTTTAAATTCTTCTAAAAAATAATTGTAAAGTTTATTTACCCTCTGTTACTTTGTTTTAGACATTGTGCAATTTTTTTGAATTCGTTCTGTGTAACACAATCTTAAATTCCTTAATTTGTCTAATTATTATTTAAAAGGTTTATTTATCTGTATCGTATTAATCAGAGAAATAGTAAATAGTTAGGATTCAGGCGAGTTCTCCGGATATTGTATATTGTTTAAATGTTACTCTCTGTATCTCTATTTTCTATAAATAAAAAAGTGGAATTCACTAAATACCGTACAATATTCTCTAACTCTCACGATTCCAAAGATCGCTGCATATTTCAATGCATTACAAATCCAATTTTGTCAAATGATTCAATTTTTTAAAATCGGTTATCACGAAATATTCGCTTACCATATATGGATCTAATATCTTCACTTCAAGTGGCCTGTTTCATACAAAACTGAATTTTGGATTTGAGGCCAAAATTCTCACCCAAACCGAATGATTTTTTTTAATCAAAAGGGATAGCAAATATCTAGTACGGGTTAGAAGTATTTTATTTATTTATGTTTTAAATTATGAAATATAGGCCATTAAAAAAAATCACGATTTTAGGGACAACTTTGGCAATTATTTTGGAGTTAATGGTGATAAAAAAAATAATTAAAAAAATACCCCTTCTACTATGAAAATATAATGATGAATTAAAAAGTGTTAAAATCAGAATTATGATGGACTTAAATTTAAATTAAAAATGACTAATTTACGTTGGTTGGAACACAAAAATTTGCCGTATATAATTTAAAACATCGACCCGAAAAATGTTTTTTTAAAGATGTAAAAAAAAAAAATTATTTTATATAATCATGTTTACATAGCAAATATGAGAAATTAAACAAAACTACCGTTAACCCGCACATAATTTCCAAATTTGCCTCTAAAATCATGAAAAATTGATTTCTTTAATGGACTATATTTATTAATTTAACACATAAAAAACTTCTAATCCTTACTAGATACTATACCTTTAATTAATTTTAAAAAAGATCATTCAGTTTGGGGGGGGTATTTTGGCCTGAAAACCAAAATTAAGTTTCTCTTAAGCCCAAATGAAACCTAATACGCACTCACCGATGGCGCTAATTTAAACATTTCAGAAAAACAAAACACTTTTAGAACGTTATGATTTTATATATTGAAATGATTATTTGGCACGTGTACACACTAAATGGAGTAAATTTCACACTAAATGGAGTAAATTATTACTGTAGATAGATAGATAGGTCCTTTAAGAAACATAAAATATATTTTAATTTTTTATAATTATACGTAGAATTTATAAATCGTTATTTAAAAGTGAATAAAAAATCATCTCATCAGAACACCTTGTTATGTTGGTACCATTGCTTTTGGAACATTTGACGTCACGTGCGCATTCTGTTTTTGGATTAGTATGAAAAAATATATTTTTCGATTTTGTTTTGTATTTTAAAAATGTATTTTTTTAGTTTTGGTGAAATTTTAACTTAATTTGAGTGACTTTAAGCTCTATAGTTGTTGTTCAGTATAAACAACCATTATTAATGAAATAAATTATAGTATTCATGAGCAAACCAATTATCAATACGGATATTATGATAATGTTTATGCTTAATACTATTATTATTCTTTGAGTTAAAGTTTCTAAAAAGGTGCATAATTTTATTATTTATATTTAGTTATGGTTTACCTTGAATTGAATATACAATAATGTACGGTAAAGCTCAAATCTGTTTTGAAATTTGACATTCTAACCTTAAAACTGATTAAAACCGACCAGCCATAGAATTGGATCGTTTTGGCGGGTTTTGAAAAATTGAAAATTGTTTTAACTGTCAAAACTAACTTTAGAAAAAAAACGATGTATAGAGGTGTTTAAGTTTGAACGTCATTGTAGTAAAAAAAAAAGAAAAATGTACTGGATTTCCTTATTTATTTTATTTAAAATTTCGTATGTACACCCTCAAATTTTACAATTTCGTATGTAGCCAATCAGTTGCTAGGTTACGGTCGGTCAAACAGATTTTGCTATAAGCGAGTCAGTAACCATTGATTACCGGCTTTATAATGTTTTGTACAAATAATCCATTAAACAACGGTTTTTTTTTATTATTTGGGTCTCGGTGGAAAAAATATTGTAGCACACAAGTTACAAGAATTGTCGAAAGTGTTGGCGCCACTCTCGACTCTTGGTGTAGGTCGTACGCAGATACGAGTCACATTCAACAGAACTGTTGATACCCGAATAGTAAACAAACCATAGCACTATCACTCGGTAAAACTCACGTAGGCCAAATGATTCACCGTTCAAATGTTCCCGTTTTCATAACAATCATTATTTACGCATTTTACATGGAAAAAACACTCTCATATTTTAATTTCATTAGAATTATTCAGTTTAAGACGAATCTAATTTTAATAGCAACATCTTTCCGATGTACGTGTTATACAATGTTACAAACGAAAATTACCCACACGAAATGGGGTTTCGCATGTAAAACTGTTGTGGACTGTAAATAACTACGACAATAATAATGATGGTTTTGGTCGATTATAATAAGGTATTTATTTTAATGGTTTTAAAGGACAAGGATAACCAAACACTTACCGAATGATGTCTAGAAAGAGCATGCTCCTCGAAAGTAGTTTTTCTTCTCGCGAACAAGAGAGCACTCAAAACAATCACTGTCAGATCACTTTATTTTATTTTTCAAAACGTTGTGTTTGGTTTGGGAAGGTAAGGACTGGATAAATAGCAGTTAAGGTAGAAACCAAACACATTATCATTTCAGAACCTAACAGTACAAATAAGTCCTATTCCCTTTCCAGAAAATATTATAATTTTCCCACTTTTTGGAGAAAATGCCGGAAAAGTTTTCAGTTTTCACGATCTGCAGTTTATATTCAAACTAGCTGAAGTACCCGGTGTTGATCGGGGTTATGAATGGTTTGGAAGAAAGTTTTGAGGTTGTGATGTGTTCATCCCTACCCCTGCCCTTACCTTACCCCTACCCTTAACCCCACCCTTATCCTACCCTATTATTAACATCAAGCGCACTTGAGGTGAACCTTCACAAAACTGCGCTATAGAAATTAACTCTTATTATTATTATTATTATTATTAAGTGCGCAAAATGTCATCAAGAAGTACAAAAAATCTGCTTTAAGGGGTGGGAAATGGGGAGGAGGATGGTTTTTCGAAATCTCATGTAGACAGTGACCTTGCTCTTGTTACCGAAGGTCAAATTTGAAAATTTTCATTAAGTTCGCAATAAAACTGTAGATTTGGGTAGAAAAAAAACACACCGCCTGCCCGGGACCTTCCTCTTTATATACTAGAAGATATAAGGTATAGAGAGAAGAAGAGGAAGATATTTTAAATATTTTTATATTCTTCAATGCCATCTCCTTTGTGGAATACTCTTAACTACGACTTTGCGGCTAAAAATAACATTAACTAGGAAAATTCCTATCGGTGTCTGCGGCAGAAACCATTTTCCTGGTTTTATTGTAAAATAAAGCATAATGGAAGATAGTTGTACGGTTCAGCGCATCATTATTATTACGACGATACCTCTTCTATATTCAAGAGGAAAATGTGGACGATAAACTTTTTCCGCACCTTCTAATTGCCATCGCCCCTTACTGCCCTTAAATGCCACTGTTTTCCCCGAGGCCGCCACCGCCGCAACGAATCGGTATGATTTCATCAAAATGTTACTGTTATTATTATTAGGTACTAACGAGTATTCAAATAAATCTTTGAAAGTTCCTACCCTCATTAATAATACAAATAGTGCAAGTTGAAGCGCGCGGAACTAATGTGCATGGAAAACAAAGCAAATAAAGCGTTTTCCGTCCCAGACGTCCAGTCATGTTGGATTCCACAGAACGCCCTGGACTGACGGGACTCTGTCTTTGGACACTGGAGACGGGGAGACTGTGGAATAAATACACCGCATTCCAAAAAGATGACTCTTCCCGTATGTCTCCGTATCCGTCATTCTCTGTGTCGTACGGGCTCCGGGCTCCGGGCTCTCTGAACGTTGGAACAGACATCTCGGCTCTGCTTCCGCCTCGGATATAATTATTATTGTATGGAAAATTCATCTGAAAGAGCTCTCAAACAATGAACTTTATGAAATTTACAAGGTTTTTATGTCATTAATTTCTGTCTTAGCTTACGGATGGTTCTTTATTATTGAGCATGTCTTTCAATTTATCAATAAGAAAAAAATATTATTTATATGATCGAAGCCGGGCACTAAAGCTTGTCCGTACCTAAAAGATATAGAGTACAGAGTGGCGCAAAATAACCTTTATAGTTTGATAATTTCTTCAAATGCTTGATAACTTTGTGGCATCATTATTAATTATATAATTGAAAAAACACTTTGTATATACCACTTTACTTAAAATATATAAATATTTCTACATGTTTCGATAGCTACTTTTCGATAATACTATGTATTCATTTATTCCTGAAGATGATAGCATTGCTATCGAAACATGTAGAAATATTTATATATTTTAAGTAAAGTGGTATATACAAAGTGTATTTTCAATTATATAATTTATAGTTTGAATTCGTTATTATTTTTTTTTTATTTCAGAGTATATTGCAAATCAATTTTCTACAATAGTTTACCCATATTTAATATTATTGACCTGAACGTGAAAGATTACGTCTTGTAAATGCTGACCATTTTCTGCTTCGCACTTTCGTGCTCTTTCCAACGCATATTTCACCACCTTCGCAAAGTTTCAGGTGTTATGGCACATAATTCATTGCGAATATTGGTTTTCAGTTGGGGGATGGTCACTGTCTTATTGACGTATACTCGCTCTTTCACATAGGTCCAAATAAAACCATCGGGAGCAATTAAATCCAGTAAACGCGGCGACCACTTACAGTCGCTGCTTGCGGATATAATACGTCCATCGAAGATGTCCCATAACGGAGCCATTGTGTCCCTGGTAGTATTCGCTATGGCTTCATCCTGTTGTAACTACATTTGTGGATGGTTTTGCACAGTTGGCCTCAAAAAACATTCCGACATTATCCGATATTGAGTGGCGGTGATGGAAACTGCGACACCGGATTCATTTTTAAAGAAAAGGGTGCCAGTGGTCCTCTCGGCCTATACATCGACCCCAAACAGTACACATAAGTGGGGGTTGAACTGCTTTGGCTTCTCTGTAGCCTATATCCCGCAGTTTTGCTTGTTAATGAAGCTATTTTTTTATAATTTTTTTTTTATATGAATACCTCACAAGAGTCCCAACTGCTCCCAACCATCTGGAGCCAGTGAGACTATGGCATTCCCAATTGTGGAATGTTGTGAGGCTGAAGGTATTGGGGAGGGGAAGGAGAAGGGGAAGAGGAAGGTGGGGAATACCTGGCTATTCAGATCTGGTCACCAAACACGGCTAAAAGCCGTTTCAAGCAACGTTTCAATTCTGAATGGTGGTCTTTCACCAGGGCGATACTGAGAGTATCTTCCACTTTGGAACGTGCGCAAATATACTATATATTATTTTTAAATGAATTAATTGTGCAACAACACAAATTAATTACAAACAATTAAATTGGAAATGGCCTCCATAGCTAATTATCAAATTGTTGATGGAATCGGAATTTTGCTTTGATTTTTATCGTTGTGTATCGTTCCATATTAAATTCCCCATGTAAAATTTGCAAAATTATGAAAAAAATAAAAATTCTAAAACTTTATAACAAATTTACACCATAAAGGTAATATTTCGCCATCCTCCATTATTGTTTAATTTAGTAATAAGAGGTTTATAGAAAACCTTATTTTCCTAGACACATATTATTATATAAAAATGGATTTAAAGGCAATTTCTTCCGAATAACATCCTGGTTTTTTGGACAGAATACATTCTAAATAAATTTAACGATTCAAATATTAAAAAAATGCACACTCATAATTCCTAAAATTTATCACCAAAATTGAGATAATTTTATTTTGATGAGTACTATTTGGGGTTTTAGGTGAATTTCATCATTTTCAGATTTAGTGGTAATATAAGGTTCTTTCGATTCCTATTGAAGTGACGCCGAGGTGCAAGGTAGGGAAAGCCATATTAGCTGCGAATGTATTGTAATATACTAATAATACAAGGGAGAGTAGTCACGTGACTAAATACTAGGAAGATTAATCATGTGTTTTTAGGGAATTCCGCTATAAGCAATTAGCTGATTAACCTAGTCTTTCTAGGAAACCAATTTCCTGTTGAAACGTACTTGTTACTGTTACTGGTTATTTTGCATATGTAAAAAAGGTAACCTATTAGTTCTATTAAAACACCATAATAATTTAAAAACCAATAAAAGAGTTATTAATTTTTTTTAAAGTTTAAGTTACAATTGTGATTCTCTTCCTTAAATGATGAATTCTCTGCGCCTATTCTTCCTCAGGGGAGGGGGTGGGGCGCCCCCCATATGTATCCGCCACTAAGTGGAAGTTTGTTGTATAATTTTACAGCTGAAAATTGAGAGGTTCTTTGTCCAAAAGTAGTATTACACTTAGGTACATTTAGCTTGTCTGGTTGCTTAGCTGTGGTATTACGTTTATGAGGAGTCATAGCCATTTTGTCCTTTTTGAGATGATGAACCAGAACATTTTTGGCGAAGATTTTTTGTATACTTGGAACGTTTAAATTTTTAAAGATTTCCGTTGTTGACGACCTTACGGGGACCTTTAAAATGGTCTTTATGATGCATTTCTGAGTTGTATTTAGTGATTTTATGTAATTTGATGCAGCTGAGCTCCATTCCAATATTCCATACTCCAAATGAGAGTGCCATAAAGCATAATTCTTCATTATTGTATTAATAAAAACCAATTTTCTAGCAAAATAATCCCAGTGTTGATCGCAAGTTCACACGTGCAAGGTTCCTGCGACGCGATCCTATTTCCACTATTTTTCTTTTGAGTAAAATTATCATTCGGTCAAAATTAGTTGATCGAAAAATGTTTCAGTCTAGCAGAGGTCTGGCGTTTTTCCGTAACTACGTTGTTACGTTCGACCACCGTATCCGCAATCGTTCAAAACTCAAATCACAAGTAGGAGTGTCATTTCACCAACAGAGTGCGACGTCAGTCCTAGTTCTAGTTCCTACACAAATACGTTATACGACGTCACAAAGATCCCAGTATTTTATTATTTCTGGGTACTGATTTGTCACACCCCACGTGACCTATAGCCCGATATAGTCTCGGAGACCTTCCACTAAGCCGTTGGCTTTTTTTAGGTCTCTCAGACCGCAATTTTCCAAAGAAAAATATAACGACGTGGTATATTTGGAAATGTGTAATGATGCCATGTCTAGATCTCACGCCCGAAGCGTTTTCAGGTAGATTTGGCACCGGATGGACATTAATCAAATAAGTGTCGTGGTTTTCCTTTAATGTGTGCGGCAATCTATCTTAAGCTATGAGATTTATTGGGGATTTTTACTGCCTAAACATTGATATAGAGTTAAGGATAAAAACTATTACTCTAAATATTTCAGATTATTCTTTTAAATTATTTGAATATGTCTGCGGAAACTTGTGAAAAATAAAACAATACTTTTTTATCTTACATAAATAGATTGTCATCAAGCCGGAAAACCAATTTTAAAAATATTTTTGGTGGAATGGAAATTATCAGGAATTGTTTGAATTTTAATGTTACCGGGAAAACCTTATTACAGTTTTAATGCATTTGTTACAGATAAAGTCCGTAAATTATATAAACGGTGTTTTCCGGCAAGGCAGTAACATTATTTATAAAACGGTAATTTTTGCAATTTTCTAAAAATTAACACCTCTGCAGTTGTTTTTTTTTTATTTTTAAATTACGTTCATCAAAGACATGGGAAAGTATTTAATTCGCACCCCCCTAACTCATATCGTCTCCTTCCGGAATTTTCTCATTCAAATTTCTCCAGAGCTCAGCAATTTCCTCAGCAGTTTCAGTGAAATACCTCGAGAACCCCGCAGGTGTTTTCCAGGCATCCGGGAAACGCCTGGAATTATCCTAAAGGGTAGTGAATTCTGCATCGATTGGATATTGAATGCGCGAGTTCCCAGAACACCAAGGGAAGGGGAGGCGGTCAGTCTTCGAGTAATTCAGTTCGGAGAAGCACCTTGGCGTCATTGAATTTCCCCATCACGCTATACCTATCTGTCACGCTGTATTATTGTGAAGACTGCACAAGCGCAAGCACAACCATTTAGCTGAAATTAATCATAATTAACAATAATCGATTTGCATGGACTTATTATTACGAAAATTGAAACCAAATACTATAATTAGTTGTATCCCTAGTGAGAAGGCTATTGCACATAATATTGAGAACCAAAACTAAAGAGCCTCACTTCACCCTTCCACCCTATTCACCAATGTTATGTTATAAATTACAAACTAAGAGAACACATTACTTTACCTTATAAGCTTTAGGCATCATGCCTGTTTTAACTAAGTACTGAAAACAATTGTATGGGATCTTATAATGAGTATACACCTGCAACTCAACGTGAAACGCGTTACCAAATGATCTTATTTAATTTTTTTAAATATTGTTGGATAATTTTCACAGACATTATTGTTTAATCATTGAAGATAATATTAAAAAATCTCAAATGAAATGTGAAACTGAAAAGACAGAGAAAATAAAAAGGCTAACAGAAACTCGATCCCATAACCCCTCGGCCTGTCATGGGCCAGCGCTCTATCCAACTGAGCTAATCTCACCATATTATCCTCAATAATCAAAATATTACAGTGATGTTTATGAGCTAATAATAATAAGTTCAAATTCCAATAAAAATTTAATATTTATCAGAGACTTATAGAAAAAGGCAATAGACGTCCCATATAAAGAAAAGTCTTATAGGTATATCCGAGACACTATCTAGATGCAAATAAATTACGGTAGAATCTTGCAGTCATAATTAAAGATAGCAGCCAAAAAATATATGGTAATTATTTGAAGATGATATTAACAGCTACAGTCTACAGTCTATCACTCTTTACTTCCTTTAAATTGAAGTATGATATGACCGAGAGGTCCTGGGTTTGAGTCCCAGATGCGATAGTTACCTTTTTATTTTTATTTTATGTCTTTTCTGTTTCATATTTTAATTGAGATTTGTTAACATTATCTTCAATGATTAAAATATTACAATGGGGTTTATAAGCATCAATAAGTTATACCGATAAAATAAAATTAATCATTGAAGAAGATAATATTAACACATCGCAAATGAAACACGAATCCGATAAAACAACAGAAAATAATCCAGACTTGTAAAATAAGTCAATAGATGTCTCATGTAAATAAAAATCGGGTAGGTATATCCGAGACTCTATTCCGAATGAAATTGTGTTCGTGAAGAACTTTGCAATCATCATAAGGATAGCAGCCAATAATATGGGATTTAAAATGGAGGATAATATTAACAAGTCTTGAACTTGGTATGATATCGGTGTAGATGGCGTAAATTGAACTGGTATCATTAGCTACGTTGGTTAAGCGGTTGCCCCGGATAGGCAAAGGTCCTGGGTTCGAGTCCCAGATGCGACTGAAATCTTTTTCTTTTCTGTTGTTTTTTCGGATTCGTGTTTCATTTGGGATGTGTTAATATTATCTTCTTCAATGATTAAATATTACAATGAGGTTTACAAACTTCAATAAGTTATAAAAAATTGAAAAAAAAATTAACTCGCGATTATTTGTCTTTTTTTTTAAATTCCTGTGTAGAACTTCTTATTCTAGGTTACCTTTCAAATAAAATTCAACGAATAATTATTGTTTTATAATACTAGCTGATGTTTATTATGTTGATGAACATGTAATCTGAGGCTAGCCAGAGTGATATATCTATGGGCTAACCTATATACAACATGGCGGTCTCAATGTTTTTCATATTAAGTTTTACATATTCCGATACTAATAAGCACAAACTGTGCTATTTTCAGCGAAACCGGTCCAGTAAGTTTCGAGAAAATCGAGGACACACAGAAAAACATTCATTTTTATATATCGAAGTCTATTATTTTTCCACCATTTGATAGATTTACTTTTTAAAATATATCTTAAAATATTTTTTTACACTCAGACATTCGTATCATTATTTGACACTGTAAAGTTCAATGTTCCTACTTACAATTAGTATCTAATATAATTCACGTTACGATGACAGTTGAACTCAATGTGTCATGTTTTGCTGATGTCAAGTAAGTACGTACCTACTCTAAACTATTGTAAACAGGATTTTCTTTGGTGAACGATATATTGGTTTGTGAAAACATAGAATAAATATTTATTCACAATTTAGTTCAAAGAACCTATCCTGGTCTATCGATGACTCCATATTAAAGGATATTTAAAAAAAAAACTAAATACACTCAGTTTACATCTGACTCAGTGCTTGTTAGTCATTGAACTGGTGAACTCTGAATTCTTAACTTATAACTTTTTTTTATTTTAACCAACTTTTTTTTTTCTTGCATAGGTCATGGCTTTTATATTTTAAAATATTTTTATTTTAATTATTCATGTACGAATGACTCGCGATAATATTAATGAGTCGTGTATTTTCCTGTAAAAGCAGATATCAACGCTTTTATTGGAATTATTTTTTTTAAGAAGTTCGGTGCAAATAACGGTGCATTAAACTGTCCGACAGGCAAATTGTCTCAGACCTTTTTCTATTAAATAAATTTATTAATTGTGTTATTACCAGCCCTGAAATTCTTTTCAAAATAAAATTATATGTACCGTCCAGAAATACAAGACAAATTGCTGCCCCTTTCTGCGAAAATTTTAAAACAAACTATCAGACACCTATAAATCTACTGCATAATTTTGGTAATAGATTTGGGAATATTGGCGACATATTTGGAGATTCCATAGTAGTGCTGAAACGAGCTCTTCACTTTGCTGAAATATACGAGTTTACATCCATTTTTTTTTTAAATAAAGTCATGAAGTTTTGAATTCTTGTTTGTCGTTTGACAGCGAAAGTAATTTCCTTGTGATGACCATTACTCTCTCTGAACAATAAAACAAAGAAACATTTATTTGAAAATTTTATTTCGTTCCAAACATTTATTTTTTCAAAGCATATCTTAATAATAAAGTTCTTAAGTACCTACTTATGTTTTCCATTTTGAAAATATTCTACCCAACTATCCTTCTTCTTTTGAATATGCAATCTGTGGCTAATCAGAGTGGTTAGCCGGGTTCAGTGTTTTTCATACTAATTTTAAAACGTTATAGCAACAGTTTTACATATTGGATTTCATTCAAACTACTCCCTAAACCTTCCCAGCACTAAAAAGAATAAACAGGTCTAGTTATTTTCGACAAAATCGAAGACAAACAAACATATATATTTATATGTAGATTTAGTTACGACATTACAAAACAGTCTATGTATCGAACGCAATTCCGGTAAACTATCGTGTTTCTCTTCTTTACCCTTCCCTTACCTACATTACAACTTCGAAGCGCTGCAATGGCGCGGGAGTTCAAGTACTATTCTATGTGCATTATTGGAGTGCACTTGTGGTATCGTGATGATTGTAATATTTTAAAAGAAAAAAAATGTAGTTATCTCTTAAGATTGACAGATTAAATAAGTAGTTTTCCTTTTCCTAAAAACACAAAAGCTGATTCATAAAGATAAATGATATTAACTATGTATCAAATCTCAAGAATACGTTCCTAGTCATAGATACATTGCATGTGAGTCTGAATCACGGCTTTTCATCCTAAAATCACTGCACACGTGGCTTCACCCTCCCTGCGAATTAACACTCGGACAAAGTATGCCGAGAGGAAGAAAAAAGACAAACCGGTCATCTGTATTCAGTTATTTCGGCTGAGTCAGTTCTGCGATTGCGGCAGGACGTCAAATAACAAAAAGGAAGTGTCTGGGAAATAATATTACCAATTCGGAAATTATACAGCGCGATATCTCCTCAGAACTCGTGTTCCGCTGACTGCGGTGAATCATTTTGCAGATTTTACAGTCAACGGTCGACAAGGACAACCGGTATTGGAGCAATTCACTGTTTAATGTCATATTTGGTTTGAATCGGAAGTGTATATGATATTCATCACCATTCACGATTTTCCTCATTCCGCCGACAAAAAGAATTGAAATAAATTAAACAAAATAGCCCTGGAAACTTTTTTCTTTTCACGGTGAAAGGATTCATATTCTCAATATGAGATATTTTATTGAGAATAGAGTAGTATAGTATATAGTATATTTGATTAAAATTAAATTCAACTCGACCAACAATCTATTAAAAATTCCGTAATATACGAGTGCAATTCAAAATGATAACCTCAATTTTGTACCGCCACACTCGTATTTCTTGGATTATTATTGAATAACAGTTTTACATTCTCTAAACCTTCCCGTCACTAATAAGAACAAACTGTGCTGCTTTCAGCGAAACCGGTCTAGTAATTTCGAGAAAATCGAAGACAGACAGACAGACAAACATTCATTTTTATATGTTAAGATTTGATATTGTTCGTTTTTCTTATGGTAGGTAAAGCTTTTTAGCCTTTATGAACTCCTCGCCACATAATAGCAAGTACATCGGGTACCAAATCGAGTATCTTGTTCAATAATACGCTTCCACGCGAGTAACTACCCCTGGGTGACCTTATGTCCTTTCGTGACTATTTACATTCGAATATTGATGCCACGTGCTGGTGCACAACCAACCCTCGTTATCATTTCCGCGAAGGAACGTAGCGGGTTTTTTCAAAAATTAAAAAAAAATCGTTCTGCATACGAGTATGTAAGATATCCTGTAATATATTTAAATCACTTTTTATTTCAGAGTTTGCCAATCATCTCACTTCAACCGATCATATTTTAAATAAAGATACAGGGGTTCAAATTCTTCACCGTAATAATAAAAACAAATAATAAGATTTTATAACTTAGAAACGCTTGAAATTAGAAAATCACTAAATATTAATTCTTCCATATTGAATAATCGAGTAAATTTAACTTGTGGTTCTAGTCTAGATATTTTTCCAGTGAACTGCTCTATTCCTCCCGAAAACACCTAATTATCCCTCCCCCTTTGGTCGTCTCACACTCCAATACCTAAATATTTATGTATGTCTGTCATTATTTTGTATCTTATCTGCTATAAAATTCATTTTAGCAAACAAGGCGGAAATCACTAGGAAAAAAAGCAGAAATAACCATCTGTTCAAATAAAAGCTGACACAAATGACATTCTATAATTTTTTTAGAACCCACAGATTCAGAAAACAAACATAAAGTAATCCATCTTCCAGAAGGTAATAAACTAACCTGAAAGTAGTTTTAAACATAATTGTAAAGCAGTACCGTCAGCAATAAAACAAATTTCAAGTCATAAATAAAACAATATTAGAAACCAATGGGGCTCACTCCTGACATAGATGATATATATACCATAGATTTAGTTATAATTGCGCCAGTCTGAAGATGCCCGTGATAGGTTGAAATCGGTCGGATCGAAAATTAATAAGTGGAAAAAACTTACAAACGTTTTCTAATTTAAAAAATATATATCTTATGTTAGTTTTAATATAGTCCTGATGAAGGAAGGGTACTTCTGGAACCGGTGGACCAATATATTAAATGGAAGTGGTTGAAAACAAATGTATGAGTTTATATGATTATTACGCCACTCCACAAAGTAAATTCTTTTTACGAATGTCTAAAAAAATCTTTTCAGCGTATTCTAATACGGATCTGCGCTAGGTTCTCTTTATTTTTAATTATTTCCTTTACGTTTCGAGGAACATCGTTTTAGATATTTGCCGATCTATTCAAATATGAACAGGAAGGTCAGCAACCTTGAAGGGATGTGAGAACATCCTTCAGGTCCCGTTAAGTATTCCCTTCGAGTCTTCGAGGAAAACACGTCTGGAATAAAAATAGGATAAATCCACAGTTCTTGGAAGGACGGATGACTTATCAGCTTTCAACATTTGGCGTGTACGAGTATTAACATGTTGAATCGGAGAGGAGCTGCTCCGAATGCGGTTCTATTTGGAAACTGAGCAAGTCAAGATGACAAAAGTATCCTTCTGATATATTTTCAGGGTTTCACCGCCAAAAGTATTTTTTTGAATAGTTTTTGGGATGTTATGTCGAATCATCGGAACAGATGAGTAGATTGTGGTGTAGTGTGTATTTATGTATGTAGAAGTGATACCGTGTTGCGTGCGTCAATCATCGAGCAATTGAAATCTACAAAAAAAAACATTAATATTATAACAGGAACGATGGAGCTATTAGGCTTAATAGTTCTTGGTATCCGGTACTTGATGGCTACACCAAGACTCAAAGCCGAAAACCACATTAATTTTATAAATAATAATAATAATGTTAAAAAACCGCCCCTAAGAGGATTGACGCACGCAACACGGTATCACTTGTACATGCATAAATACACACTACACCGTAATCTACGCATTGCCCTAGTGATGGACACTGTAACGCTGTCCGAAATGTTGGCTAAAGGAGGAGGAAGTGCAACACGATATAATATCCCAAAAACTATTCAAGAAAAAAATTATTTTTCTGTACATGAAATACGGATTCTTTATCTTTATATCTTCCATAAAACTTCTCCCGGATTATCAATTGGGTACCCATTTTAATATTTGTCATAATGTGACAAGTATTAATATGATGCTGCATTAATTGTCTAAGAGAAATTATCATATCAAGAGTTGTCTGTTAAAATAGTCACCCACTTTTCAGAATGAATGCTCGCGAATGATGAAATGTCTTCACCGGAAATGGCTTGGATTTTTGATTGATAAATAATCGTCCATAATTAATATGACTTAGAAATTGTTGGAGGAAAAGAAAAAAGCTACTAAGTACAATATTTGTAGTCTCTCTGGCAGAGTATCGGATGAAATTCGTAGAAAGGAAGTTGAATAATTTTATTTTATTAATCCTTTAATTAAATTACAAAGTAATCGACATCTAAGTGGCTGAGCTCACAAATGCGTTTAGTTTCCACTCAGCCAACATCTTCCGCTTTTAATGATGGTGGTAGGAGTTTTTAAAATATTGTCGTCAGGTTATTCTCAATCTACAAATCATATACAAGTACCTCAATTGAATTCAATTCAATTCACGTTTTTAAAAACATAACATTTTACAGGAAGATTTAACATTGTACGTATCATAGCACCGAAGACGTCGTCAATATCCGAATTGATTCTATGACCTATGTACGAGTGTATTTGTTCATTTATAATATGAAAAACTCAATAGGAACATATTGATTAACTTATTGAGGCTTTACACTTCATTATAATATAAATTATTGAAAATAACATCTGTAACTCTCAATGAATTTTCAATAAAAGAGAGGAAGACAAAGAAAATAAAAAGATACGGTCGCGATACTTAGAACCTCTAGCATATCCGGGACTTAGTCTCTACCAATTGAGCTACCGAGACCTTGTTGAATTCCGTCCTGGATATTTATTTATTATTTATTTATTTATTAAAAGAAAGAATAATTTGTTCAGACCTATTTTATTTATTTAAAATTGTTAACAACTTGTTGAACTCCCCTGAACTTCTTTCGTTAATATGTTTCCATGTACCGAGTCGAACAGTTCGCTACAAATTACCTTATCATTGTAACAATATAGGATCAAACGCTGAACTCAATTCCATAATGAATCGTCTGCATGTACTTGGTAGTAAATATGTTTTGGACGACGCTATAAATATTGAAAGGATATCAACGTGCAAATATTACTGTATTAAAGCTGTTTGTCGGCGCTTCGATCATAATTAAACTTACTGTTGATTGTATTCACTCCTCAACACACAGTTTGCGACGGGATTTTTTAGCTATTTTTTATTATTTACTTTATTATTATCTTTTATTGCGATGTTATTCTTATTATTTATACTTGTATTTATAATAACCTACTCATTATACTCTATGTAGATACCACAATAAATTATAATTTTGTGTCATAAAAATCTTATAGTTACCGTTATCCACTTTCCCTGTACTTTTCTCTTTTATATTTTTTATACTTATGTATATATTTTTTTTTAAATATATATATTCTGTATTTTTCTTCTTAAAATTATTGTTAATACTATGTATCATGCGGTATAAATTTTCGCTCGTGGTAAATTTTGAAAATACACAATATTATTTTTATTATTTCTATGTTACATAATTGTATTGCACTGTTTGTTGTAACTTAAGACTTGTTTTATGTAAAAGCCCTAAGGGCGTAAATAAATAAATAAAATAAACATTAACCTCGAGGTGACTTTCTCACGAAAACGGCCCTATAGAAATAATCCATTTATTATTACATAACAAAGTGAAAACAAATAATAAAGTAAGGTATAATAGATATTTACAATTAGACAAATTGACAAATTACAATTAGATAAATTTGGAATATTAGAAATAGTCAATTAAATTAAATTAATAATCAAATATTTATTAAAAATAGCTATTTCTTGAATTTATTTTCATATTAATATTGATAAAAAAAAACTTTTTTTAATTTCTAATACAAATTTGTTATTCAATGTTTTATAATTATTTTTATTAACATTTTTGATTAATTACTTACCTGCTTTAATCAATTTTTGTTTATAATTTATCTATTCTTATCTATTGTGTTCTATGTTTATCATTTGTCTATACTTGACATTATTATTTTTGAGTATTCTATATATTCCTGACGAGGAAAGCATCGCTTTCGAAACATGTTGATATGTATATATTAATAAAGTGGTGATTGCAAAATAATTTTTATTTATTTATTTAACAGTTCTATTAAGCTATTCAATTCCCTGCCTAGTGACATCAGAAATACGCAAAACAAAAGTTCCCTTAAAAGTAAGATCATTGATCTCCTCCAATAATCCTGTCGTAAAGCATTAAATTGTAATCTATTAATCTATTTGTCAACCACCCTTGTAGATTGCAATCTCAACACAGGCGTTTCACACCAAGTGAGATGGGCAAATGTTCATATACTCGTATGTAATAAATACATAAATTGTAGGTATTTAGAGTTTGCTTATTCCCGTTTTACGGGACATTGTCTCAGTGAAGGATATTTGAACAGATTCAATAAGTATTGGTAGATTGCATAATAAATAGGACACCAGACTAAAGTACCATATTCTAGTATGCTACTAATCAGGGTTAAATGCATATGGCAATTTTAAGCTTTCTGGATTTTTAAATGGTTTCGTAATTCTAGTTATAAAAACAAATACTTTATTTACGTTGTTTATTATATTATTTCGAGTGTGTAAACGGAATGTAAGTTTAGAATCTAAGGTGGTTCCCAAATATCTCATTGAAATTTGTTTATCTAAAGTTACACCGCAGACGAAATAACCGTTTTTAATTTTAGTTCTGTTGCGAGTAAAACATATTACGTGTATTTTTTTTTAAATTGAGTACAATTTTGTTTTCTATGCACCACATGCTATTGATACTGTTATTGAAAATCGTCTTTAGAAACAAAAATAGCATAAGAGAATAATTGTATATATACCTATGTAAACTTTTTATCAAACGTTACATCTATACATTTTACATTTAAAAAAAAACTTATTGTCTTTTGGCAATTTATTCCAACCAACCCAAATATAAAGTAGTAATAAAATATTTTAACGTTTTTTTCACATTCATATGTATTACTCTCTAGTTCGATTACGCCATCGTGTGTTCAGTGCTAACATATTTTCAAACACTAAACTTGTATGTACTCGTATCTTATAAAAGGTAGGCTCTCCTTCCAAACACTAAACTTGTATGTGCTGGTATTTTATAAAGGTAGGTTCTCCTACCAAATACTAAACTTGTATGTACTCGTATCTTATAAAAGGTAGGCTCTCCTACCAAACACTAAACTTGTATGTGCTGGTATCTTATAAAGGTAGGTTCTCCTACCAAATACTAAACTTGTATGTACTCGTATCTTATAAAAGGTAGGCTCTCCTACCAAACACTAAACTTGTACGTGCTGGTATCTTATAAAGGTAGGTTCTCCTATCAAACGCTAAACTTGTATGTTGTACTCGTATCTTATAAAAGGTAGGCTCTCCTGCCAAAATTCAGTAATATTATAATAATAATACATGTACGAGTATATATTTTGATCCTCCATAGCTTGTTTAGTTGCGGTTTTCTCCTCCTTGTTATTCACTGCCCTTAGTATCCAGTGAAACATCATGTATATAATGTCATATAATTTTCTCTTGCTCTGTTGTTATTTGTACCTATATTTTAAATTGTGGTTTTAATTTGCATGCATGTAAAATATATATATATGTGTTATTTTCTAATTATATTAGGTTAGGTTATTTTGTATAGATTTTTTTTCTCTTTTGATATTTGTACTTTACATTTGATTATTTATACCTCTAGTTTATTCTAAATTGTGCATGTAAGTCAGTCTGCTGCTTATGAGTATTTTATTTCGTAGTTTTAATTTGCATATAGTTGTATTATAACAGATATACTATGTAGTATATCTGTTATTACGATTATATTAGGTTAGGTTAGTTAGTGTAAAGTGTACTTGAGGTGAACCTTCACAAAACTACGCTATAGAAATTAAATCTTATTATTATTATTATTGTTATTATTATATGAACCCGTAGGCTTTCAAATAGACGTGGGTAGTTTTAGGAGGAATGCGTCAGGTAATTTGGGGAATATTTTTATCATTATTTTTATTTTCTTACCTTTGCCGAAGAATTTTTTAAAGCGTTCACGGGACCCAGGATGCTGCGGGCTGCGAGATGACTCATCCTACCGGATCCCACTGACCTCAGCTGGATATTGACCCAAGAGAGATACATAATAACGTCATCTTCTCGAGGTTGAACCTGCACTAAACCTGTGCTGAAGCCAATATCTTACTACCAACAGCTGGATTCCGTAAACCTGATAGCAGTATAAACATTAGAAACGTTGCTTAAATGAAACGCCGAGGGGAGTGGGTATTCATTTGGTCGATAGGTTAGGACTTGTTTCTATCCACTGTCTCGCCCACAGAGCAAATAATACATAGAGATGCCCCAACGCAGAAGGGGAAGAAACCAACTTTAGGGGGGCGAGGGGCGAGCTTAGGCGTCTCTCCTTCATTTAATTTGGGAATATATGCATCCTGACAGACCTGCAGGCAACTCGCATTGCATTGCAAAGTATTAATATTTACTCTTCGAAAAGCAAATCTACTGATGATTAACTCGCCCTTTTTACAATTGGGCGGAGTTTATTTAAAATTTCCCCTTTCTTCGTAGCTGTGCCAACAGATTCTAAACTAACCCAAACAGCCAATTTAAGTATAACAGAACATAAGTAAAAATGTTCGGCTTGTTTATAAAAACTGAAGATTGTTGGAGTATTTAGTTTAAGCCTTTTAAAAACGTTATATAATTTGCTTACTGCAGTCATAATCACGTGAAAGAAACGTGGACGGCAATAAATTAATGCCACTAAAACTGTTCATCTATTATATAATTGAATTAGCTTGAACTACAGTAAAATAACGCTTATCTGTGGAATTTAATGGGATAGCTTTAATTATTCTCTTTACCACTTCTATTTTTACAACGTTTGATTGCACAGAAAACCATAATCATTGTTTTATACCTCTAAATCTTCGAATATAATACTGAATTATTCGAGAAATGTGTGTACCCGCCTGGAGCCAAATTTAAGATGTCAAGTGGTTTGCCTCCAGCCGTCAAAATGCTGGGAAAATTTGGCTATATGGCAGGTCTACTCATTCTGACATCAGTGGTCTTGCCCGAATCACTCGTCCGCTACTAGGTCTGTAGTCGAGTACTGACTACTGATCACAATAGCCGAGCACTCGGCCGAATGCACTGGTTCGGCCCAGTGCTCGACTGGTGTAATGTCGGCTTACGATACGAGTCTATCTGTGCATGTAGTCTGCAGGTGCCGACATGCTGACGACCAATCTAACCTAACCCAAGCATTTACCGAAATGTTTGTGTAAAAGTCCCCAAGTAAACGCTTCCATTTCGAATTGTAACCGATTACTGTTGGTAAAGTAAAAACGAAAATTTAACGCGATTTAAAACAGGAAGTAGGTAGCACATTTTATAATATTACTTTCTGTAATCTTGGGGCAAACACACTTTTGTTTTTTTATTATTCATTTTCAAAATAGTCATAATTAATTCTAATTAGTACCATCTTGGTTCCTGAAATGTCGCACAAGCAAGCCACACAATCAATTATCAGATAGGTATTAAATCGATTATATGATGTAATCTTGTTTTCAAACACTTGAACATGAAGCATTGCAAAACGGGGATCGGTAGAAATTTCAAAGGCTACTTAATAACAAATTGGTTCCTGGAATATCAGACAAGTCACAAAATCAATGTCCAATCGAGACCTGAATAATTGGCGTTATTTTTAGGGTAAAATTGTGTTATCTTCGGTAAAATCGCTGATTATTATTTTTGGGAAAATGAGATTGTTTTTCAGCAGAAACGGTAGTATTTTGCAATGGAAGACATACATTTTTTTTTAATTTTCTTTTTTTTTTGCAATTCGATAAATGACACCATGCGGCGTTTTCGACATAGATCTAGGTGCGTTCTATTTTATGGCCCTTGTCAAAACCATAGACAAAAATATATTTAGAATGTACAATACGAAATGTAGACATTTTCAACTGTACGTTGAAAACATGTTATAAATTCATCTGACTGAATTGGTCGTATGATGCGAAATGTTAAATACTGATTTCATCTGTTCTTATTATAATATCTATTGCTTATGTTTTATAATGTTTAATTGATTATAATTGCTCAATGAATGGGACTTAATTGGTATATCTTACGTTCATTTGACGATACACACAATTATTGTATAACTGTTTGATTCCTAAATATAATTTAACAATAAATTTAATAAATAACCCCTTTCCTTTGGTGGTCGGCTCCCACTCCAAAACCTAAATATTCATGTATGTCTATCATTATTTCATATCGTAGTTTAATTTTGATATATTCCTTATAAGGGAAGTGTACTTCCGAAACCGGTCGAAATTATTTTATAAAATTGAAGTGGTTCAAAAGAAATTTATGTATTTATATTATAAAAAATACTATTACTTTCTTATTGTAAAATATCACGTTAAAAATACCAAAATTCGCATTTATCGCGTAAAAATGACGATTCTCTCGTGAAAATTCCCGTTATTTCAAACGCAAATTTTTCATTTTTTTCACCAGTCGGTTTTAGCTACCTATTACGCAATTTTTATTTGATTTTGATTTCAAACACTTGAACACATGTAAAATTTACACATTTTCACAACATTCACAATTAATAACAAACTCATTGGTTCCTGGAATATCAGACAAGTCACAAAATCAATGTCCACTCAGTTATCAGGCCTATTGAGCCGAACATGTGATTTGGTCTTGTTTTCTAACACTTGAACGAAAACCATTGCAAAACAGGGAAGGCAGAATTGCCATCTCATGCAATAACAGAACTGCGTAACATTTCATCATTATTTCACCACCTCAGCGCAATGATACATCAACTTGCGTCGAGTCCTGGAGGGCGGGTTCCAGGAAAACGATGTAGCAAGGAGCAATTTGGAGATAAATGGTGTGGTAATTACACAATACGTATTACACCACGCATAACTGGAGCATTTGGTTCCTCAGAAAAGGCAATCTGCCTAGCTGGAAACTAATAATTATTTATTAATTTATTATTTGTTATGTTGTATTCGCCCTATAAGAGCTTTTACATATTTTGTTATAAAATTCAAATTACAATAGTGACACAGGTGCAAAACACATCCACGGTAGGTACATAGATAGAATAGATACCCTTCACAAAAATCCAACAACTAAATATTTAATTTGTCCCACGAACAAATTCAGCAATAACACCGTGTAAGTACCATTCAGAATAATTTGCAATAGAGGCGAATACACAAAGACAATCGACCTAACAACACTTAAAAACACTTGTACATATGTTATTTTTTAATTATTTTAAGTTGTTTATTTATTTATTTTATTATTTGCCCATCTGGGATTTAACGTGGAGTTTTAGAAGAGAATACAATATAAATACACACAGATTTTAACTCATAAAGTAAAGAACAGTTTTTTAAAACGTTTAACCCTTTTATTAGATAATTAGCTGAAGTACCCGACATTGCCCGCGGCTATTAATAGTTTGGAGTAAAGTTTTATAATCCCTAATCCTACCCCTACCCCTTCCCATTAATTTTCCTCTTATTTTGAACGTCTAGGGTTCAAAATTTCATCAAGAAGTACTAAAATTCTACTTAAAGGAGTGGGAAAGGGGGATGGGGGGTTGTTTTTTGAAATCTCATATAAACAGTGACCTTCCTCTTGTTTCGAAGGTCACGTGTGCAAATTTGAATAAAACTGTAGGTTTGTGTACACAACAAACACACACCGCCTGCACGAGACAATTTTCTTTATACAATAGAAGGAGAAGAATATAGAAGATTATATTTAAAAAATACGCAACGGGAATATCATGGCGGCGCATTTTGGTCAAACAACTTGGAAATCATTGCCTAAGTTTGTTGTTTGCAGATTAAAATATCCGGTAGCGATGCTTCCGGAGTAGACATTGCTTCACCGAACTGGTGATACAATGTTTTTTCAAAATTGTTCATAATGAAAATATCCACATACTCGTATAAATCCGCGTAGGGTGGCTCGTGACTTTTGAGGATTGAAAAATACGACATTATTGATTTTTTTTTCAAAATATCAATGAGCCATCTTTGCGGTGCAATTAAAAATCTTTTAAGCGATCGCAGCGCCCTCAATTTTTGTCTACTATTAAATGTAAAACTGTAACTGTGTGGTGAAACAATGTCTCTATACATAAAAATTAATGTTTGTCTGTCTGTCCTCGATTTTATCGAAAATTATTATATCGGTTTCGCTGAAAACAGCACAGTTTGTTCTTATTAGTGCCGGGAAGGTTTAGAGGGTAGTTTGAATGAAATCCAATATGTACAACTGTTGCTATAAATTTTAAAATAAGTAAGAAAAACATTGAACCCGCCGTGTTATATTGAGGTTAGCCCATAGATATACATTCTCCTTATCCACAGATTAGATATTGAAAAGAAGAAGGTTTATTTGGGCAGAATATTTTCAAAATGGAAAACACAAGTAGGTACTTACTTAAGAATTTTTTTATTTAGATATATTATTTTGAAAAAATAAATGTTTGGAATAAAATAAAATTCTCAAATTGTTTCTTTGTTTAGAGATAGTTATCTTCGCCACAAGGCATTTCGCCGTCAAATCAATTATGGCACCCAAATGACAAGCAAGAATTCACAACTTCATAAGTTTATTTAAAAAAAAACCCGAGCAGCTAGTTTGATATAATCTATCCTCTTCTAACCTTTAGCCTATATCTATCTATCTACTTTATACGGATAACTTCATAAAGAGAATACTAGTACTAGAATATTCTAAGTTAGTGCGTAATATACTCGTAGGCGCCGGCGTCGCAAGTATCTACCCAATTTATTATTGCATACTCATTTTTCCCATTTGAATCGAAGAATAAGGTAAACACTGCACTAAATGATAATGTCACACTATAATAATATATGTAGAATAATGAATGATGACCACACATCGTGATTAATGCGTGGCCATTCTGTCATCCCAGTTTGATTATAATACGACGCAGTGGCGTGTTCGATGATGCAAACTTGCGGTCGAGTTGACATATTGTAATTATTAAATTGGGTGGTCCGCTTCCGAGGATATACATTTCTGCAGTGGCGTACCCCGAAGACGACGTGTGCGGTGGCCATTGCCAATGTCAGTGGCTGACGGTGACTTGCAATAATCATCAAATGAAACGAGTATGTGGATAGTTAACGTAAACTGAAAACTGAAAACCCCTGTTCCTACTATTAATTATTGAATTGTCACTGTCATGATGGCGTTGAGTCAACCTGACCCATTTTAGGTGATGGATTTAATAATAATTAGGTTAGGTATCCTAAATGGAGTCATCGTGTTATTTTCAATATCACCTTCAGTGTATTGTGGAGAACAATGTATTATTATTACAATTTTGTACAGCTTTTTTTATTATTATTTTTAATTGTATAATATTATTTTTCATACAATAGAAATTTCTACCTGCTAAATCACAGAAAGTAGTTTGCCAGCAGGAGTTTAGTTCAACAATATTGTATAATACAGAAATACAAATAGTAACGCAATAATAGAACAATATAGGTACATCTATGCACACAAGTTGAAAACAATGTCAAAAAAATATGAAAATAATACAACAGTTGTGTTATAGCGATAACAAACTCCAATTACATAATATAATGTCAATTAAATAATACTAGCAGATTAATACCCGTTCTAGTAAAACAGGACAGTTTTGAACACACGTAAAAAGGACACAGTATGTTCATCGTGGTACGAATTGAATTGCAGACGCTTTTTGCATATGAGGGGAAATTACTATTTCTACTATTCGCGTCTACACGGCGATTAACATAGGACTCTAGGATATTAATACTGTAAGATTATAAAAAATATCAATATATTAGAAATTTTATTGTCTAATTGTTTTAATAGTAACACATAAATACTTTTTCAAAGTATACTTGATTTTCTAGTCCATGCAGTACGTATTTATCTATTTGTTAGTTTATTTAATTTATTTTACAATATTTGTACTGTTTGGAAAAGATCTTAACTGGATTAAATACCCTAACCTAATCAAGGAAAGGAAAAAGGAAAAACATTTGGTTATAAGCAATTTAGTAAAGTTACTTTTTGCACTCACTGAATAAAATATATTTAATATGTTATTAACTATTTGCTGCCATCCCATTCGGTCTGCATCCCTGAGTTTTGTCGTCGGCTCATAAAGCTGAGTGATATGTAACTCAATCTTATCAATATTATTCAATCTTTTTTTTAGTATTCAATTTTTTTCCTCTTAGCACCTACCAGTACCTATCAAACACATTTACATAATCTCTTTACACTTAATTATTACACTTTTTTCTACCATACTATGTCAATATTAGATTTCTTCTTTCTATTGTTGTATAATGGCACTTAATATGAACTATTAGAGCTATATGAGGTGATTTTTAACAAAAACGGCGCTATACAAGTAATCCAATTATTAATTATTAAACTTGTCCATTTGACTGCCCTAAAACGGGATTAGTTCCTAGTTGGGCAGTCAAAGCTTTCTTAAATGTTTTTGTTAAATAATGTGTGTTAAATAATAAGTAAACAATATTATTATTATTACTTATGAGGAGAAGCATCGTTTAGGTACCTACCTAAGTTGGGTCCCTTTTAAGACATTAAAAATATTTTAAGATTAGAACGGTGAAAGTGCGAAGTTTTAGATAAAATAACAGAGTTCCCAAGAAGGCTCTAAAAAGCTGATTTGAGCAAAACCATTAGAAAGTCACGCCATCACTAGAAGTACTCTCTTTTGGAACAATTTGTAGGGGTTTTTATTTGGATACAGATTTAACTCTCTAGTCATCTTAGGCTGCTCTCTGACGGTCCGGTGAGGAACGAACATTTCCCTCGTTACTGCAGACACTGCACAGAAAAGTCGAGTTTGTTAAAGTAAGGTAACGGTTTGCAACGCAGTCCATTGTGGGACTTTTCTGCGCAGTGTCTCCAGTAACGAGTGAAATGTTCTGTTTAATTATATTTAATTCTTTGTTAAAATTATTATTTGATAGTGAGTTATTATTTATTATTTTTACATCGGAAAGACTTGTAGAAATTTCAGTATTGGAGTTAAGGAACACCTAAGGTGTTTAAATAATAACAACTATTCTGAATTTGCAAATCATATTTTAGAAACCAATCATTCGTTTGATATAAATAAAGGTTTTAAAGTTTTACATACAAATACAACTGGTTTACAATTAGATAAATTTGAAATTTTAGAAATAAGAAAAAGTGTTAATAGCGAATTAAATTTAATAAATAATCAAATATTTTTAAAAATAGCTATCTCTTAAATTTATTTTCATATTAATATTAATAATAATAATTTTTATTTATATTTCTAATTTAAATGTATTATTCAATGTTTTATAGTTATTTTGTCATTAACATTTTTGATCTGTTACTTACCTACTTTAATTCATTTTTGTTTATGCTCATATTTTGTATATTCTTAAATTATTGTTTTAAATTTTTTATCATTTTTCTATACTTAAAATTATTTTTTAGTATTCATTTATTCCTGAAGATGATACCATTGCTATCGAAACATGTAGAAATATTTATATATTTTAAGTAAAGTGGTATATACAAAGTGTATTTTCAATTATATAATTAATAATGATGCCACAAAGTTATCAATCATTTGAAGAAATTATAAAATATATATTTTTTTAAATTTTATTTAAGTGTAGAGATTTTATGTAAGACATATAACTTCATCTGATTTCTAGAACCACTGTTTAAAACCAGCTTCACTCCAGGCTCTGGAATGCATAGCTGAGCAGTAACCTTTTTGTCAATTGCAGAAATTATATAATATGTAAAATAACGTATTGTTTTTTATTATCATTATTACTATCATTGACAGTGCTTACAGCCAAATGAGGCCGTTGTAAACATGTGTGCGTTTTACGGAGAGATCGCCACGACAGAAAAAAAATCGATTTTTCCTGGTCCGCTTTATTATTCTATGAAGATAACAAATACTTTTGTAGGTAATCTACAAGGGCATTCAAAGATATATTAATTGATGAAATAAAACATAATGATTGTTATAAAATAAAATCACGTGATTCATGAGACATTTTCAACTGTCTCTTATCTATTCTAATCCAGTGCCCGTGTCGTTATAGCTACTACCCGCCTTTTACCTCACGCCTACGAGATCGACTCACTAAAAATAATATTCATCGATATAGATAAGGATATTTTAATCCCATGCCGACTTGGAGTTCCTGTGTGTTTTAGATAAATTTAGCACTTTCATTATCATGGCAGGATTGACAGGAGATATGCATTGCTCAGGGGCGCAGCGACCGCCTGGCGATAGTGGGCAAGTGGGCAGGCTGACAAGACTGGGGGCTCGGCTAGTAACCTGAATACGGAGACAATACTGTAGCAGGAGGAATTGTCTACTTTCATTCCCAAAAGTAGTTCAAATATCTTATTTACTAAACCCGTTCTCATGTCATTACCGTCAACCTTGTACAAATTTTTGTTCGAGATTTATTTATAGCACTAGACTTAGATTGCAATTAAACTTAGATATACGGTCTCCATGGTCGAGGGGTAAGGCTCTCGACTACGAATCTGAAGGTCGCGGGTTCAAATCCCGGCGTGCGCTAGTAAATTTTATTTAATTAATTTGTGCTGTTTCACAATTAATTAATTTTAAAATAATATATATTATATTTGCGCACGTTCCAGAGTGGAAGATACTCTCAGTATCGCCCCGGTGAAAGACCACCATTCAGAATTGAAACGTTGCTTGAAATGGGTTTTAGCCATGTTTGGTGACCAGATCTGAATAGCCAGGTATTTTCCCACCTTCCTCTTTCCCTTCTCCTTCCCCTTCCCAACACCTTCAGCCTCACAACATTCCCCGATTGTGAATGCCATAGTCTCACTGGCTCCAGACGGTTGGGAGCAGTTGGGAGTCTTGTGCGGTATTCATATAAAAAAATATATATATTACAACCACTGTATAGATTTTAAAGTGTTTATTTACATCTGAAGTATCCGGCGTTGGCCGGGGTTAAGTTTGGAGTAAAATTTTATATTCTCTCACCCTACCCCCCTACTCCTAAAAAATCATACAAAAATACACATAAAACTAATTAAAATCAAAAAAATTAATAAATAGAATTAAAAGACATATTTACGTCTATCAATGCTACCCAATTGTTAGTACCTGTTTAACTATGTTTTCTTATTGTTATTATCATATTTAACTCTTATACTAAACTCAAGAGTTAGTTCTCTTCATTGCCGTAGTAATACTTGAAAAAAAAAAAAAAGCTTTGTGTGTCTGTGTTGCCAAGTTGTTTCTGGTTGCTGAATTATCCGATACGCCACTTAAAGATAATTTGAAACAAGGCGGGGGTAGAGATAAGTTTGGGGTGAGGGCAATGAGTAATGGCGCGAGTTCGACTCCGTGACTCACTATAATAATAAAATGGCTAATAGCGATGCACTCTAAATAAAAATTGCTAACTCTTTCATCGTATCAGTTGCAACAACAAATATTATGACTGATAGGCCTGGCAAATTCAATATGGACGTTATTATTAGAACATTCGCCTACATTATTGTTATCAAATAGATACGTAGAGATGAGTAACTAGGAACATAGTGAAAGGGTCATGTCGATATGATAAATGTGCAGTGTGCAGTATATCACCGACCTTCGCGTGATCAACCCATAAACACACGCCAAGATTTAGGGAAAACCTACCATCAAAACAATATTTCAAAAAGGACCCCACTACATTACCGATAGGTCATGACTTATTTGGTTAAGAGCGGGAGTCATGGTACCAGCTCAATATTTTCGCACGACTCAAACGTACGACTCAATTGAATGACGGCACTGAGCCGGCACGTATTAAGAGCCGACTCCCGGTTCATGAGCTCATACCCCAGTTCATACGAATCTCAGTTCCTACGGATCCCAGCTCCCAGCATATAGGTGTAGGTACAAAACGTTCAGATGCCAAATAAACAATCTTTCTTAATTGGTTACAAGGTATTTATTTCACCATTAGGAAATAACTTCATTAATGTACACTTCTCTTCCATCCATAAGCGAATGATTTTAATGGAAGAGTAGTATTTAAATATGTTATACAAAATGTTGACTATATTGTCAAAAAAAATCACAGTTCAATTGAGTCGTGGTATGGTTTACCAGGAGTCGTACGCTCACAGTTCATCGAAAAGAACCCTCACAAATGAACGGTTCGTTCATGAACGACTCTTCGCTATACTATATGGCGATTTTAGTATATAACAACCTTCTATGTAATATCAAACAGACATACGATCTCCGGACAAAGACATTTTAAATAGTAGGTAAGTAATTAAATTATATAATCACATGGCTACATCTTTGAAACAAATAAGAGAGAATACACCAACACAATATCTCGATCTGGATAAATACAAAAGGAACAGTTTTTTTTTCCATACCCTAATTAGGGTCAGTGGGCCGGTTGTGGCCATTGGGCCGGTTCTGGCCATTTTCAACTTTACAAGTCGAAATATAAGCTAAATAAAATCGAATCTTTTTTTACTCTATGGCAAAATGCATATTTGTCAATGGTCTTCGTTGACAAGTAACACAATAAATCTTATTGTTAACAGTTTGTGTTTGGTCGATGCGAATGAGTGTTGCGGAATTTTTTATTGAGATTGTTATCCAAAACCTTAAGGAACCCACTGTAAGTAATATTAATATATATTTGTAATCCTTTTGATGTTTTATTTGAAAACAAGTTGTACCCATTATAAAAGGGTAAAGTAATATGTTTTTGAGGTTATTTTTAGCAAATTGGTTGTTTAAACATGATTTTTCGATGTGGCCATTACTGACACAAGAATTTATACAAATGTATGTGTTGTGGCCACGTTGGTGGCCACAAGTGGCTCCCATACAGTACTAGTTTTGGCCATTATCTAAAAAAATGTACATATCCGCTAATTTTGATATTTTAACTTAATAAATTATTATGTTTCTTCTTCAGAACTGTGAAAATGACTCCGGCAAATAAGAAGAAAGATGCTATTGAGCACTCAAAACGCAAACTTTTTTGTTATTCACCATCGAAAGTGATTTTGGCACTCGATGCTATAAAAGGAGGTATGAAGGTATCTGCTGCTAGTAAAAACTACAAAGTCCCCCGTAGAACTTTGCGTAACAAAATATGTGGTGTGGACGTGCACCAGCAGCCTCAGGTCACGTAGGACCACAAGCTGTACTTGGTATAGAAATAGAGATGTCACTAGTCAGGTGGATTAAAGATTGTGCCCGGGCAGGTTTTCCAATTAACAGGGAATGTTTATTAGATTCCGTAAAGAAGATTGTTGTTACTGGCAACATCAATACTCCTTTCATCAATAATCGCCCTGGGAGGACATGGTTTGAGTCATTTATGACGAGACATCCTGATTTAAGCAAAAAACATGCAGAGTACATAAACAAGGCACGCGCATTGATAACCGAAGAAAAAATCAGAAACTGGTTTGAAGAAGTCATTAGTTTGTTAGGACCTGATGGATGTAAGATTTTTGAAGATCCTGCTCGAGTATGGAACTGCGATGAAACTTCATTCTTCTTAGCCCCCAAAGGTGGACTTGTCTTAGCGACGAAAGGCGAACATGTTTACGACACTTCAAAAAACAGTAATAAAGAAAATATCACTACTCTGTTTACAGTAAATGCTCTTGGAGAACTAGCTCCACCTCTGACACTTTACAAATACAAAAGAATGAATTCAGATGTAGTTCAAAATGCACCTAATCGTTGGTCTATTGGTAAGACAGACAAAGGGTGGATGACTGCTGAGTCTCTCTATGAATTTATTGGTAATGTGTTATCTCAAAGAAAACGGTACAATATTTCCAATCGTATTATTTTTAGACGGACATAAATCCCATCTGACTCTTCACCTGAGTTCACTTTGCAGAGACAACGGAATTATCGTCATAGCCTTGGTTCCAAACACAACACATATGCTGCAGCCACTGGACGTGGCTGTATTTTTTCCTTTAAAGCAACGTTGGTTGAAGTACATTCGTAAGTGGAGAATTGAAGGACAAGAAATAACTAAATTTAATCTACCTTCTGCTTTGAACAACATTCTGATAAATGATACAAATTTTTCTAATAATGTGAAAGCTGGATTCAAGTCTTGCGGACTTTATCCATTTGGTCCTGATTTTGTAAACTATAAAAGAATTATAACTGCACCAAAACATACTGAAACTAATGTAAACATGCGCCTAGTGGAATCGACTCATCTACAGTATTTGGAGAGTAAAATTGAACCAAATATGCTTAAAGATTTCATAGTCAATTGGACAGGTTGTACTGAAGGGTTGTTCCTGTATAAAGTATGGCTGGCCTTCAAAGACGATAATACTGCATTGCCAAATACAGATCTTACTTGTATTAATCTAGATCGAATTACAACGCCTCCAGAAAACATCTAAAGATATTGTATCCTCTTCTGAGATTGTAGAATTGAATATGCCGACTAATGCCGCAGAATTAGTGAAAAAATGCGTCATATGGCCTGAAAAGAAGACAAATACTACCAGTCGAAAGAGAGTATATTCCTTCGGTGTTAACATCAGATAAATGGAAAGATATTATGATGGCTAAGGAAAAGGAGAAAGACAGAAAAGAAGAACAAAAACAGATAAAACTAGCTAAAAAAATAAATAAGAACATTAAAAAAAGAAACCGACCATTGAAATTTCAGAGACGTCAGAGGAAGAAAATTTGCGTGATACATCTCATTCGGACTGCGAAGACTGGATTCCACAGGTAAAGCCGTCGGGTTTCGAAGAACTAGATCGAACACCGCTGGAAGGAGATTATGTCCTGGTTGAATTCAAGAATCCCAAAGCCACTTTTTATTATGTCGGCAAAATATTGCGTTCAAAAGACGAAGACAATGAGTTTGCGATAAGGTACCTGAGAAAACATAATACCACTGGTAGCCAATTCACAATGCCACAAATTCCTGATTTGGCATCTGTTGCTGAGATTGATATTAAAATGATATTGCCACCACCATTGTTTACAGGTACAACTAAAAGGCAAAATTCTTTTTATACTTTCGAAATCGAACTCTCAGGTCTAAATTTGCTCTAAATCTTATTTTTTTATAAGTTTATTGTATAACTTGAATAATAAACATCGATTTATAATCATTACTGTGTTTAATTTAGATAAAAAATGTAAGTTCCCTACATAGATTCATGTGGCCAAAACTGGCACACGGGTGTGGCCAGAACTGATTAAATTGTGGCCACAACTAATGCATGGGTCCAGTTCAATAAAAAAAAATATTTAAAAATAATTAAAGAACTGTTACTGGATATATTTACATATATTAAAGACAGGTATTTTTATTGTACATTAATGTTGGAAAAATTATAATTTACATTTATGTGCAAGTTTGGTGCTCATTCAAAAACGAAAAAATCCTTAAGGTGGCCACAACCGGCCCACTGACCCTACATCACATCAAACATAACATAACAACATTTTCATTAAATATTAATATCTAGCTGATGTGTACCCAGTCTTGCACGGGATTTCTTTAAAAATAAAGTTACAAATTTGTGAATTGCTTGTCGTTTGGGTGCCATAATTGATTTGACAGCGTCCTACTATCTTTAAACAGAGAAACAAAAAAACATGAATTTAAAAACTTTAGTTCATTCCAAAAATTTTTGTTTTCAAAACATATTTAAATTAAAAAAGTTCTTAAGTAGGTACTTGTGTTTTCAATTTTGAAAATATTCTACCCAAACAAACCTGCTTTTGAATATGTAATCTGTGGCTAACCAGATTGGTATATCAATGGGCTAACCTAAATACAACATGGCGGGTTCAGGTTATTCATACTAATTTTAAAACGTTATATACATATTGGATTTCATTAAATACTCTCTAAACCTTCCCGGCGCTAATAAGAACAAACGAGTAATTTTCGAGAAAATCGACAGAAAGAAAAATATTAATTTTTAAATATAGAGATATATAGATATTAACTTGCATTTTTGTTTTATTACAATATTTTTATTATATTTTTTATTATTGTTTAAAATAATTGTACGACATTTTTACAATAATGCCATATCATAAATATGAAGTGTGTTCAAAAGAAAAGGTGAATTTTGAATTTTTTCGAAAAGTATTTATTTATTCATCAATATCCATTTTCTCCCCTTCAAAGTAATCCCCCTCAGATAAAATGCACTTATGCCAGCGCTTCTTCCAATCCTCGAAGCACTTCTGGAATGCGGTATGGCCATCAGCTCGTTCTTCGATTCTGACTTTATCTCATCAATTGTGGCAAAACGCTTTCCTTTCATTGGTCTCTTCAGTTTCGGGAATAGGAAAAAGTCGCAGGGAGCCAAATCTGGTGAATACGGTGGTTGAGGCATGATTACGGTGTTGTTTTTGGCCAAATAATCACGAACAAGCATTGATGTGTGAGCTGGTGCATTATCGTGATGCAAAATCCATGATTTGTTTTTCACAATTCCGATCGTTTGAGCCGTATTGCTTTACGCAAACGTTGCATAACTTCCTTGTAGTATTCCTTATTAACCGTACGACCTGTTGGCAAGAACTCATGATGCACCACGCCATTGTAATCAAGAAAACAGTGAGCAAAACCTTCACATTTGATCGAATTTGGCGTGCTTTTTTCGGTCTTATCTCTTCTGACCGCTTCCATTGGGATGATTGGGCCTTGGTTTCGACGTCATAACCATATACCCACGTTTCATCACCAGTTATGACCCTTTTGAGCAAATCTGTATCGTCGTTGACGTCATTCAACAACTCCTGAGCGATACTAATGCGACGTTGCTTTTGCTCAAAATTTACCAATTTCGGAACAAACTTCGCTGCCACACGTTACATGCCCAAAACATTCGAGAAAATTGCATGGCATGAGCTGATTGATATGCCAACATCCTCTGCAACTTCCCTAATAGTGATTCGACTATTTTCGAAAACCATTTTCTTCACTGTTTCGATGTTTTCTTCGTTTGTTGACGTGGTTGCAACTCCAGGACGCTCATCGTCATTAATATCTTCTCGGCCTTCTGTAAAGCGCTTGTACCACTTATAAACACTTTTTTGAAACAAAGTAGACTTGCCGAATGCCACAGTCAACATTTTAAGTGCGTTGGAGCACTTTATTCCATTTTAACGCAAAATTTAATACATATTTATTCATCCATTTTTTTCAAAAGTAAAAAATCGAAGAACACACAAAAACGTGACTAACCTTTCCAGATGTCAAAAACAAACCACTAATCCAAAATGGCTGATAATGCTTACATATGAAAAACATATCTGTACCAACATAACAAAAAAAATCGATAATCGAATGTACACAGCCCGCGAAAATTCAAAATTTACCTTTTCTTTTGAACACACCTCGTACTTGAGCACCTCGGTACGGATTCTCCTGGTCCTAGGCGTTGATGATACGCTATCATATATTAATAATTACATATTTACATTACATACACATCATTCTGTATTGCTTATGTGATCTAAATCGTCTGTAAATAAATAAAAGTCAATAAATAAATAAACTTCTATTTAATCATTACTATAAACATTCCTTCTTAACAAATGTCACTACAAAGCACTTAGATTAAACTTCCCTATTTTTTATTTAAACGCATTTATTTTTATTTACATAAACATATAGGGTATGTATTTTGTGGGTTAACCGCCTGGAGCCAGTGGAACTATTGCATCCCTAATTGGGAAGAAATGGGATTAGTCGTGTTTATTGAACAAATCTGAATAGTCAGATGGGTCCCCCACCTTCCTCTTTCTCATATTCTTCATCGCCTCTTTAGCCTCTTAACATTCCCTAATTGGGGATGCCATAGTCCCAGGGCTTCAGTCGATTGGGAGCAGTTGGGACTCTTGTGCGGTAATTAAAAAAAAAACAGTATTAAGTGCTCAAATTAACCCAAACGAAAATAACTTCGTAAGTATCTAAAAGGGACATGAAACGCCTTATTTAATTAATGAATGCACTTACTATGTCAAATATTATATCATACTAAATGGAGTACACGGCGCCAGAGGTTATGAATGGTTTGGAGTAAAGCTTTGAAGTTGTGAGTTGAGTGTTGTCCCTACCCCTACCTTTTAACCTTCCCCGTACAACGTAGATCATTTTGCAAAAAACCGCGCGTAAATCGGTCCAGTAGTTGTTTAGTCTATAGCGGATACACCTACGAACATTTCCCTTTTATATATACATAGAATTGATATTAATCGAAAAATAAACATCCAATCTCCCACCAGAGATTAAAACAGCGGTCAAAACTGTTAATCTGATTATTATATGAATATATATTTGGGTACAATAATATTTACAATGGTATCGTTAGAAATCATGATCATTCTTCATATTAAAATATGATTCAGGCTTGTGTAACGACGACAAGATTAAATGGAAAGGTCGACAAAAGTAATATTTACGTTTGGCTTACACAATCTTTATTGTTTTTATCAACTGTATAAATGTCTCATTAATTACATCTTTAATAACTACGTCGCGTAATACATTGCGTAAGTAGGTCCCTACGTTAATCAATATTATTCAAAGTACAACAGTGTTTTAGATCAAATCAAGTCTTTGTAGGGACTCCCTTTTCCTTTACGATTTGAGTCATATTTTTTTACAATAACAAAATTGCTTTATCGGGACCTTTGATTCAGATTATGGTTAATGTTTTTTATTCACAGAATATGGCGAAATAATATGTCATTTATATAATCAGTGCTTGTGGCGATAAATATTTTGTAAAAAAATATTTAAAACTTAATATCAGTAATCGGGTAGACAATTTATAATACGATGACACAACGAAAAATCTGATAATATTTCATAAGTTATTTTTCTCGTTCTTGTCACTTGATTCAATCTTCCTATAAAGCAACAATTACAATAATATTACTCGTGATAGCTGTTTCGCCATTGGCATTGTTAAACTCTGACGAAACCACCACAAACTAATAAACGTAGTTGAGGGGGAGAAGGAGGTCGGGGAGGGATTATTTGTTAAGGGGATCCACTTCGTAAAATTCGAACGAAATCACTCACTCCTTATGCGGGTGGCTGAAAGGTTGAAATTCCCGCATAACGCCGGCCGCATGTCACCAAAGATCACCAAAATGCGTGTTTCATTTTATTTTGTAAATCTCACGCTCAAAAACTTAATTTGGCACAGCGGACAACATATCCAAAAATGGTTCGTAAGTAGGAGATTTTGCAGTTTAACATTTTTTTTAAATTTAATATTTAATTTATTTTAGGCTTATAAAAAGACACGCCAAAAAAGCCCGGTTAAACTAAAGCCAAGGTATGCCCTACTTGCAGTATTTAATTAATACATGTGATATGATATTTATAAGCCATCAAATTTTCAAACTTAAAACACGTGATTTTGCATGAATAGTGATGTTTTAGAAGAAAAAATATTTTTTAAATGTACATAGGGTTAGCGTTATGACCCTTATCTAACTGTTCTACCTATGTTTTACAAAATATTTAAAATTTTGAATAAGTATAGTTTTTTTTATAATATTATTTACCTTGGTCGTTTTTTGTTTTCTTTCGGGAAATAGGTCTCTTATTTTGTACATTATACGCATGTCTGCCATTATTTTTCCCCACTTTGAATAACTAAAAAGAAAACAATTTATTTAGAGACGATTTCAAATTTATTTATTTGGAGAATAATAATGATTTAATTTTTGCTTACCCCCGTGGCCGGTTGATCGAATAACACCGGTTTCCTCAGCGTTCCTAGTACTAATCAAATTAAGTATCTCGTAACCGCGTCGAAAATAATATCACCAAAAACATACGCGCTCGCGCCTCTGGAGTCGGCTCGTGAGTGATCGCTCCGGTGAAATTCTTTCACCAGCGCGCGGAGTAATTCTTTCCCATACAATTTTGTATGGCGCAATAGAATAAAATATTTCATAAACTTTAAGTGAATTACAGTAGAAATGTAGGTACTCTGTAGTATTTCCAATTAACTCAATAGGTTTTTAACCTTCATTCAACTGAGATTGTCGAAGGATTTTTATTAAAAATGTTTGTAATATGTGTAGTTAACAAAACAGTGAAGGCACTTTAAACGTTTTTCTTCAAAGTGCAGTGCATACTTCATATAGAATGGAAAGCATTACAGTTTAAGAATTGTCGCCATTGGGAACCTTAGACATTTTCCTAACTACTCGTATAGAATTTACAGATAAATTATTTGTTATATTTCTGACGTTAGCAACCCGCAAAGTGACGTTTAGCGCCTTCTTTGAGTCTTCGCCCTTAAGTATATTTGTAACTTCTAATAATTAATAATGACCAGTTACCCCGACTAGAACTAAGTACTATCAACTCACTAATCAATATAATATTTTCCCGAAATTTCTAGAACACCGCAGAAACGATTGCTTACAAAATTTAATCCTATATTGACTATTCACTTGTTTATCCATTTTGTGGTTGACCCGTATAAATGAATGATAACTTCCTTTCGTGAATGATAATATCTACGAGTATATTATTTTGTTATAATGTAACAACATTTCTTCAATACACCGACAGATTACGATAAAACACAAAGCGTTACGTGCGCCTTTCAACTAAAATGTTTTCTCACAGCAAAATGTTGACTATAGTCGTGAAGACTAGATATTACCTGACTCATTGTGTCAGTATCGTCAGTCTTGTCACACAAATAATTCTAATCTATTTACTTTGTGATTAGGAACTAAAATAGTGACTAAATATAGCTCGTTTTATAGACGGTTCACACATCACTCCTTGTTAGTAGACGTATCTATATATTCTTTAATAAAAGTAAATGACTTTGTATTGTCAAATAAATTAATTAAGCTTCCGCTTCCGAAACACGTTGATATTTATATATTACACAGTGGTGTACACAAAGTATTTCTCAGTAATTTTTTATGTGAGTACCGCACAAGAGTCCCAACTGCTCCCAACCGTTTGGATACAGTGAGGCATCGCCAATTGGGGTATGTTGTGAGGCTGGAGGTTGTGGGGAATGGAAAGAGGAATGTGAACATCTAAACCTTTTTTTAATTTTGATCAATTTCCCCGTTGACATAATTCAATTTTGTATTATAGTCTGAAATTTAATTTGATAAAGTAAACATGTACGGAATTTATCATTTCTCTTAACTTCCTACAAATCCACGATAAGAACCCAATCGTATTTTACTTAGAAAAGTAGGTACCTAGACCTAAGGTGAGTACTATATTTATAGTACCTAGATAAGTAGTACTCAATTTGAATAAACGTCAAACTGACAACGAGCTCAAATTTGAAAATAGAATTCCCGTTCTATAACAGTCTCGCCGCCGAACATTTAACTCCCTGTGAAAAGGGATTAATTAGTAGGGTAATTATTTATGTGTCAAAATCATTAGAACATAATCCAAATAATGTGTAATCATAACTATTTACACACATAATCATAATAAGCCAACAGATTAGTTTAACAAAACATTATTCATGGAGATTTCATTATTTATTTTCAATCCTTTTTCTTAGTTGAGTCGGGACCGGTGGTTTTGATAAGACGCCTACATGCGTCACCTGTACCTGCTATAATTATAACAATTATAAAAACACTGAAAATATGATGGTTTTAAAAATATCGTTTGCTGATCTATATATTCATATAGATCAGCAGACGCCGATTCTGAACATATAACTTTTATTATGTATACTTAATAAATCGTTATTTAAAATTGAATTAAAAATCATCTCAACAAAACACCTTGTTATGTTAGTACCATTTCGTTTGGAACATCTGACGTCACGTGCGCATTCTGTTTTTGGATTAGTTGAATTAGTTAGGATTGTATTGAAAATGTGTATTTTTTAGTTTTGGCGAAATTTAAAGTTAATTTGGGTGATTTTGAGCTCTATAATTTATGTTCAATATAAGAAAAAAAAACATTATTAATGAAAGAAATTAGAGTATTCATGAGCAAACCAATTATTAATACGAATATTATGATAATGTTAATGCTCAATACTTTTATTATTATTTGAATTAAAGTTTCTATATAGGTACTTAATTTTATTATTTATGTTTAGTTATGGTTTACAATGAATAGAATATAAAATTATATCGGTAAAGCTAATCCTTCTTTTTAAATTTGACATTCTAACCTCAATCTGATCAAAACCGATTGGCATTAGATTTGAAGCGTTTTGGCAAATTTTGAAAAATTGAAACTTTGAAAATTATTTTAACTATGAAAACTAACTTTACGAAAAACCGTAATGTACTGGTATTTAAGTTTGAACGTTGTTATTGATAAAAAAAATAAAAAGCTGGACTGGAGTTCCTTATTCTTGGATTTTTTATTACGTTATAATTGTCGAAAAAGTTTTTATTTAATTTTTCGGTTGTTTTACCGCTGCGTGGCGCTATTATCACGCATTGTTTGACGTTTGTAAAATTGTTTCGTTTATTCTTCCTTTCTTAATAAATTCTCCATATTTTGAAGAAAAAACAGATATGGTCCAAACCTTTTGTAAAGTCAACAAACGGTACGTTTACTTTTTTTTATATAATATTTAATTCATAATATTTTCTAAAGCCGTTATTATTAATTTATTTTTTAAACATCAGTAGAACCACTGTATTTAGTTTAAATGGTCTCCTGAAAATAATCCATCAGTGACATTTGTGGTTCTCTTCCCATGGGCTTCCACTTGTATATTATATTCTGGTTTGTTATTATTTACTAAAGTAATGCGTTCGAAGGTCGAATGTTTTATCACACGTAATAATACAATAATATAAAGTAACTTGGAATTTTCGAGCTTTCGCAAAACAACTAAAATATTATTTCTGAGCGTCACCGTTGGCTTTCACCCGCTTTGCATCATCGTCATCATCAACACCTAATTAGTATACAAACTAATGACAAATATAACACATTTGATGAATAAACACACTGGTATTATTATGACTAGTATTTATTTATTACATACATTTATTAATATTTTGATGTCACGTATAATAGCACATAATGAATACCAACAACAGGAGTCACGTCGGGGTAAACGGAGCGGATACGCGCCAAACATTTCTATATCGTGCTTGTATCTTGTCATACAAAAAGCAAAAAGCTTTGTTCCTTCGTTCCTTGTAAGAATTTTGACTCACTTTTGTGATAAATGAATCACATCTTAGTGGATTAGTCAGTGCATTGGGAATTTAATAGACAAGTGGTTCTGGTGTCCTGTATGAAAATGCAGTTTGCTTGATCTTGTAACATTCTTTTTTTATGATTTCGTCTATAAATATCTACAATCATAATATAATATTACAGTGTGTGGCCATTTGCAAAGAAAGTGCCTATATAATGCCTTGGAAATATCGATGGCTTATTTCTACACGGAGATATGTCTGAATGCCGACATTGAGTAAATGATTCAATTTCTTAAAACTGATTTGTAATCCTACATTTAATTTAAAAATAAATAAATTTAATCAATTTTGTATGCGTTCAAAGCCATTTTAAAACTGACATTTTCAACAGTTTTAAAATGGCATTGAATGCTGTCAGCAAAAAAAACTAATATACTCGATTTACTTTTAAAATAGTTTAGGATTCACTTTCGTTATGTACGAGTATTGTACTCTGCTCCTATTTCAATAGAGAACCAACACAAATATTGTCTAGTTTATGAGTGAAAGCTCATAACATCATATTAAAAGAAATTAATTCAACTCTTTCGTCGGTGCTATAAAGGAACATTTAAAATGTTTATGAATCTGTGATTTTTTAAATGTTTCAGTATGCAAGTAGGCCATCGATATGTTTTGACTACCGACATACAGATTCGGATAAACTTCGGTTTTACCTATTTATAGCCCGGTTGAAATAATTTGTTTTTCCTAGGAAATAGACATTTCACCCTGATCGCCTCTTTTTTTAAGTTATTGACAGACTCAAAGCTTGGTTTATTTCATAATCATGATTATTAATTGAATATAAATAAATTTAACCATTTTTCGATCCGTAAAATATCAACCAATTTGATTAGTATTTCCGAGAAAACTTTCCCTCCCTTTTCTATTGAAATGTGACAGTTTTCTTTTAAAATTTGTGTTAGACATGTTAGGTACGCTGGACACAAAATGAGATTATTAATCATTTTCCTCTCACCCTCTTCGTCTGTGAAGTCAATCCCACACGCAAATACCACCATCACCTACAGATAATTACGTGTTGCATTAAATCTGTGCAAAATAACCGATAACAATCGAAAATTTTACGTTAAATCTACAATTTATAAAGAACGGACTATAAAAGGTAATATCAGGTTTCTACAGTCACCATTATATCTGTAAATGGAAAAACGAAAACAAAATGATACATTTTCTTCTAGAATTTTCCACGAAATCTGTTATAAGAAATGCATTTCTAGATGTTTACTCCATTGCTTTGATAAGAATGAGCAAAGTTCGCCTTTTTAAGCAAAGTTGAAAGATTCGTGGAACGAGATTTCAGTTAAGTATTTGACATCCCTTTATCATGCCTTTTCTCCGCAGACGTAGGGTGAGAGGCTGGCTGGAAGGCCTCACAACTTTATCTTGGCACACACCAATCATAGTGAATACGTCATCTCATGCATCATCTGTTATCTGCTTCTTCTGTTATCTAGACTGTTAAAATGACTCACTGGACCATGCCATGTCTTCCTGGTTCTGCGCAGATTAGAGTAATATTAAATATATACCACAGATCTTTACAGCAGGTACTAGTAAACAGTTATCTTGTTTGTCTCACTGGATCGTGCCATGTCTTCCTGGTTCTGCGCAGATCAGAGTAATATTAAATATATACCACAGATCTTTACAGCAGGTACTAGTAAACAGCTATCTTGTTTGTCTCACTGGATTTTGCCATGTCTTCCTGGTTCTGCGCAGATCAGAGTAATATTAAATATATACCACAGATCTTTACAGCAGGTACTAGTAAAAAGCTATCTTGTTTGTCTTTCTGGATTTTGCCATGTCTTCCTGGTTCTGCGCAGATCAGAGTAAGATTAAATATATACCACAGATCTTTACAGCAGGTACTAGTAAAAAGCTATCTTGTTTGTCTCACTGGATTTTGCCATGTCTTCCTGGTTCTGCGCAGATCAGAGTAAGATTAAATATATACCACAGATCTTTACAGCAGGTACTAGTAAAAAGCTATCTTGTTTGTCTCACTGGATTTTGCCATGTCTTCCTGGTTCTGAGCAGATCAGAGTAAGATTAAATATATACCACAGATCTTTACAGCAGGTACTAGTAAAAAGCTATCTTGTTTGTCTCACTGGATTTTGCCATGTCTTCCTGGTTCTGCGCAGATCAGAGTAAGATTAAATATATACCACAGATCATTACAGCTTATTTTTTTAACGTTTTCTATTAATAGTTTAACCCCGTATTTACGTGCCCGGAATTCACGTTTTCCCGGCAATTGCGTGTATTTTTTTTAGTCCCGAGGTATTTCAGCACGTTTAATACCCGCATTTACGTTTTTCTTTTCCGCGATTTACATCCGAAATATTCAAAATATGCGAGTTACGCGCGCTTGACAATGATTGAGTAGTGACATTCGAACGGCGTAGGGTGATTGGAGGGAAAACTGCGTGTCTTTAAAATGGCGTATGGTGATTGGTGGGCGAACTCCGTATCTTTAGAACGAGGCACGGTGATTGGTCGGCGAGCGACATATTTCATATTGCTTTCGATTCGATTATTATTCATTTTTACGTCCTCATTCTTTCAAACACATAATGTCTAACCAAAGGAGCTTTGTCAGTGCAAGAGAAAAGGAACATTCTCGAAAAAGTGAATAAACACGTTAGCTCACGCGTTTTGCTGGCCCGAAAGTTGGAATACCCATTACTACCTTGGCCACAATCATCAAAAACCGTGAATCTATTGAAAAAAGCGTTATTCAACGTGGACCCGGGGTGAAAAAACGTACGTACATCAAAGCGTCGAAGTACGAAAAAATGGAGGAGATTTTAAAAGAATGGTTCGTCAGTGCGCGGGGCAGTAATATTCCCGTCGGCGGTACAATCATTCGTGAAAAGGCGCTGCGCGTCGCGAATCGACTCAATATTGAAGGATTTACCGCATCAAATGGATGGACAGATCGTTTTAAGAAGAGGTAAAATGTGGTCTACAGATCAATTGTGGAGAATCGCAAAGTGTTGATTTGGAAATTGCTGAAAATTGGAAGCAGACAGATATGCCTACATTAATTGCAGACTACGCTCCCAGAGATATTTTCAATGCCGGTGAGATTGGGCTGTTATTCAACGTTCTACCTTGTAAGACTTTCAGCTTCAAGAGTGAAGCCTGTCATGGAGGAAAATTAAGCAAGGTTCGTCTCACTGTTCTCTTGATTACAAATTCAGATGGCAGTGAGAAGCTTCCCCCGTTAGTGATTGGGAAGTCTGTAAAACCCCGCTGCTTCAAAAATGTCTCACACAATAAAAAAGCCTGGATGACATCAATCTTATTAGAAAAGCAGCTTACTGCATTAGACGATTTGATGGGAGTAAAACATCGAAACAGATTGCTATTCCTCGATAGGTGCGCAGCTCACCTCACAAACTTGACTTTTAGGAACATTCAGTTGGCATTTTTTACTCCTAACTGTACAAGTAAACTGCAACCCCTGGATTTAGGGATAATTCGGGCATTCAAGCACTACTATAGTTCGTACAGAAGTTATTGTGTCAGTTAGAACGAGGTGAGGACCCCAACAAATTTAAGATGTCCATTTTAGAGGCAATGCATTATACCGTTAAGGCATGGGGTGAAATAACCGACTCTACCATCAAGAATTGTTTCCGAAGAGCTGGGATATACAAGGAGCAGGATGAAGACGTACCCAGTACCCAAGAAAATATCCAGTGTGACGTTATAGAAGGCTGGGAAAGGATTTCAGATCAACCCCTGGAGGATTATGTAAACCTTGACTCCAATGTTATGACATCAGACTTGGTGGAATTTGGTGACATTGTTGACAGTCATTTAACACCAGCAGACTTTCCTGCTGAAGAACTGTCCGATGAAGAAGAGGTTGATATTCCAACAAAAGAAGAAGCAATGAGGTTCATCGAGGGTTTAAAAACCTACTTTACGAGCATTGGTGATATTCAAGATGACACTTTTAAATGTTCATATAGTCTTGAAAGAGAATTACGTTACAAAAAAAAACAAAAATGCAACAAACTAACATACGTGATTTTTAAAATTTAAAATAAAATAAAATTTCGATAAAAATTTAAATAGAATATTGTTTTTTTAATAAAACGTTTTTTTTTTCAGAAACAACATTTAAATGTTCTTTTTTTCAATACCCCCCTTTTACATTTTCCCTCCAATTACGTTTTTTTTTCAGTCCCTTAAAAAAAAAATAGGGGTAATACTGTATTTATAATTTTGATCTGTGAATTTGATTTTCTTTTTAATATATCTAATACATGGTTATTTTGATACGTCACATGCTGAATGTAATTGGCCATGTAATTATCTTCCCTGAAAAACGTTAAATAATAAAAAATAAGCTTTAACATGAACTTTTTTAAGAATATCATGTAGAATTTGTGCCTTTCGGAAAGTACCACTAATTTCTGAACACCGTTTGATTAAAGTGAGACATATACTCGTACACTTGGACCATACTGTTTTTTTTTAATTTACTTATTTTTGTGTACTTAAATGTCAATCTGTACATATTTCATTAATCGATGTAAAAACATTTGCGGTATGTACCTACCTAGGTAGAGTCAACACACGTTTATAATATCTTTTCTGACAATGTTATGAAGACTCTGTCTTTACCCATGTGTATGTTCATAAAATTAATAGATATTGCTAAGTAGGTATATTTATTTACTGAGCAAGGGAAATAATATAAACCATCCCATACCCGAAGATCTTATAATCGTGCGTTTACTATTTATACCCTAGTTTTATTACGGTAATAAAACAAGAACTTATTTTCCCATCGTTATTGACAGGCTTCTAACTTATCAAATAAAAGGAAGGCAATGAGATAACGACCCTATCATTGTGTGTACTGGTGGCGCTCCACAATCTGTTGATGTTTTGAGGTACCTGCATAACAATTTTGATTTAGGTATTTTGAAAAGTGCAACAGGAAGCAGACTCGTTTGGCGGGTAATGCAGGATCCATTCAATGGACACAATAATGAGAACCACAAGGCCGGCATTCCTGCGGGAAGTACGCCGATACAGGTGCACTCTTCCCACTCGTAGAGATTCCCCACGCCGAGAACGAGGCGTACACAACTCAACACAACCCGACTTCCAATACTCCAGTCTTTGTAATTTCTACTTAAATTCCAATAGGAATTGCGCAAAAAACGGGGTGTGGGTAGGTACTGCTTCCTTCAAAGGAAAATATTCATAGATAACAATTATAAATAACAGTAATAATATGCTTAGAGAAGTACCTGCACTACTTACAATGGAAAATTCAATCATTTAAAAATCGTTCTTATTTCCCTCGCTTTTGCGCACGTGAAAAGAAGAGCGTTCCATCTCAGCTGATTGGTGTTTTTCTCCCTTTTACGCAACGGGTGACTCATATATCGTATAGCGGCGTCTCGCTCAGCCCGCCATATGGAAGCGGCCGACCAATAGCAGCGCTCGCTGATGACACATCGGCTCGAGCGGCATTGCGTCTGTTCAACGCTCTTTACAAATTTCAGTTTATTTACAACCGTTCTCGGAGCGAGTGGTTTGTGGTGCTTCGTTTCACGATATAATTACAAAATTGGATTACGCGCTTGTATATTGACAAATAAAATAATTTGAACATCAGTGTTTATAATTTTTTATTTATTTTACAACTATTCAGTGAAAGTTCAAGTGCTGAAGCAACCGATTTGTTTCATTGGCAGTGAACATTTTTATTTTGCTTCTGTGTGTTTCGTGTGGTAGATTTGAGAGACATTTTCAGTTTTGTTTTGTGAAGTGTAGTTAGATAATCTGCTAAGATTCCGTCGATCAAGGGACCACGTACGGGTAGATCAGGAAGTGACTGTGGCGGCGTTAACATGAGGATGAAACGTCAATCGTGCTTGGTTCTGAGGTTCATGCCCCTGCAGCCTGTCGGTATGTCCAAATTACAACTTATTCAACAGCTCAACACAACACCACTATAACAATGCAACACATCCATTCATCCCAAAAGCAAACAAGTACCCCGTTACTTTTAAATATTGCACATTCCTTCACTTTTATTGTACTGTCAGAACGTTGAAGCAACATTCATGAATGACAACACAAGAAACTCACCTCAATAATATAGCTGTCATTCATTTAACTTTGCCCCCTGTTAAAATTTAAAATACAAATAGAATAATAATATAATACTATCAATAGAATATACTCGTAGGTATTCTTATTTGCCAACTCTGGTAATGTTGCCATCATAAACACATTCTGGTTTATTATTGTTGAAGTTCTTGCTTGCACTCCCATATTTCAGCAAACCTTAATTTATTTATTTACTAGTTCCTACTTACCCAGTAAGAATTATAATTAGATCCCTCCTTAACTAATTAGAATTAGTAAATAGTTACATATAGGTATAGGTATTTATAGTGAACACATACGTAATACTGTTATAATGAATTCCTCGTGGATACAATGCGCGGTTAGAATACGTCAATCGTCTTGTCACTACTCGAATGTCCACGGGTGCAAGGTTAATGTAAAACATTCCATGACTCCCTGTATTGGAATATTTTCGTTCATTTCTTTACTGTAATACTAGCCGCTGTTCACTCAGTCTACAGGGAAATGCGTGGATGGAGTAGGTTTTTGCAATGTACTCGTATATTTCATTCTCCGGTAGCTTTGTAGCAATTCATTTTCAGGGCCGGTTTTACCGCATTCCATAAAAAAATAAGCTAGTAAAAGATTTTGAACAGAATCTGTAAACTCCTTAGGTAAAGAAGCAACAACAACAAACTGTTTTACGTAGCCATTCGTAATCTTATGCGTATGTCATTGAAAATGTCGACTCTTTCTCTGTTTTTAAACCGAAAGTAACTCGCATCATAAAATTTGAGCCAAAAGAAAAATGTTAGATATGCCGCTTATTCTAAATACCTACTAATGTAATGGCTTTTTAAAATTATCTAAATAATGTCAACAGATTTGGAATGAGTTTGCAGATTGTAGCATTTTGCGCAATAGTCAAAATGATTTTAAGTATAATATTATATTACTAGTTATATTATAATGCAGATAATTCTCAAACATCTGTCAAAAATAAATAATATTATTCTTATATACACAACTTGTTGCAGCTGCTATACACAATCCGGTTACACCTGGAAATAACCACTTATCCAAATCTCACCAACATTTTGAAACGTTGACAATATTATATAATATTATTTATGTCAAAAGCAAGTTTTGTCTTAGTGATGATTAATCTGTGCTCTTATTGTTCAATGTATTTTGTTTACCTTTTTAGTATACCTATAATAACACATTGATACATTAACTAACAATAATACACTACTCGTACATAACGAGCATGCCAGCATAACATCAAGGGTCTCTATTTTTCCTGAACAAAAGTATAAAAATAATTTTTTTATTTGTATAACTTAATATTAATTCATGTAATTTTTTGTGCGTGAGAACAGAGCAATTAATTTTGTGCAATTTAATTTAATAAAGTCATGCAATTTTTCCGTACCTGCCTTCAAATTATTTGTTTTATGTTTATGGCGTATTTCATTCCATTTTTAAATAGCCTAGAAACATGCCTAATAAGGAAGTTATTCGTTCGAAATCGGTACAATCGACCTTGCTTATTATATATATATCAAAGAATTTAATGAAGATATTCATAACTTTCCTTAGTTACTATTCGGTAGTTGTAAAGTACATATGTATTTAATACCCTGTCATATTTTGATAGCAAAAATTATATTGATAAAGTTTTAAGATTCTTTATTTCTCTTGTAACTACTTTGAGATTGGATATAGGTTGTCCTTTTGAACATTGAATTCCAATATTTTTTCTCAATTTTCCCAGAACTTAACAAAATACAACTTAATTTTTTGACTGTCATTGTTTTTTTATTAATATATATGTATAAATGTATTTTATACACTGTGGGTATCACGTTTTCGGGTCGGGTCCTTCCTTTAGAAAACTAATTAATTTATGGATCTCAAAATTCTTAAATGTGAATCTAAAATTATAAAATGTTAAATTGATACTAAAAAAGCGATTAAATTATACGTCTCAAAAACCGTATAAACTTCACTATCACTTCTCCATATTTAAAGCCTCTCGCACTGTTCGGGGCTAATTTCTATAGCCTGAGCACTGAGTTGGGTAACAAGCAGGTGAAGTAGTTGGGTGTATTTTCTCTTAATGTGATCCGGTCGGAGCATGCAGTCTGGAGGAAACGGACCCGTCTTACCGGTCTTCGTCTGAAGGAAGGTTGGAATAATAATATAGGGGTGAGTAGGTACTTCGGCAATACCTACCGCGCTGTGGCACATTCCGTGATCGACATTTTTATAATTATTTGATCGATCATTCATTTTTCTTTATTATTCACCCGAGAGAAGTAAATTGAATATAATAATCTGTTTGTCCCATTGAAAACTCGCTATCTGAAATTTGCACAGTTTTTCCGTCTGCTTTCAGCTCGCAGTCTTTTCCAGTAGGGGTTTTGAAATTTCCTTTTAAATGTTTAGAAATAAAATTGACAGTTTTCCAAAAAAATCTTGAAACTCGGGCGAAGAAGAGTAGTGACGACTGTATCGTTTTGTTTGAAGTACCTATTAATAACAGCCATGACGTTTGTTCCTAATCCTGTAACATTTCAAAATAAATTAAGTAAGTGAAGGTTAGAAAAAACATTATTCATGTCCACTAATTAGTTAATCGCGCTTTCAGAACTAAACATAGCTGGGAGCGACAACTCTCCTTGGATATTCAGATCGTAATTCACCAGGTTTGATGTTCAAATAAAATTAAATACCTCGCGAAAAAAAACATGAATCACAGATGTATTTTTGCAGCGACAAGAAGTCGATGTACCGATTGTCTGGTACGTTTCCACATCTCTATTCCTCGCTGGTGAGTCACGCGGCCTCGGAGCGGGATTCTCGAGGTCTTCTTTTGTATCGTGACCGGTTCCCGCCAGGTGCGAACTATGAAATAATAGTGATGTGCGGAATCGAATCGTTATTTTTTTCCCGTGACATCGTCACAAACCCGACGTGACGTGGTAAATTCGACATCGATTAACTAATTATAAGCGCCATCGCTGAGTCACCAATAAAGTGGCTTAGTCTATGAAAATAAACACCGAGATTAGCGTCTAAGTACTGGTGTCGAAATATAGAAATCGATACTCCTCATCAGCCTTGCGTTAAAAATAAAATGTTATCATTCGAGTAGGTACCCACTTAGTTCCTACTTTTCGGCATATTATTATGTCGCCTTTATGGGGCGTATAATTTATGAATTACAGTTTCAGATATTGGGTCGCGTGCGCGTTACATGCGGCTTTTCATAAATAAGACATTCAGAATATATGGGACCTAAATACAGTCTTATTGATCGCAAGTAACCCGCGTCCTAACCCACTTTTCTTTTCTATGAATAACTGGTTTTCATGATAAATAGTTGCCAGTATGTGGGACACGTTTTTTATTTATTTATTGACTACACAAGTACACTTATCAGGAAATCTACTATTATCTCCTTGCTAATGCATTTCTTTTGACGAGTATCGATATTGACTGACAATCGGTGTCGATGGTAATCGTAATTAGTCTCTGATTTTATAGAAATATGTTCGTTTCAGCATTAATGTCATGTCATATTCTAAACTGCTTTTGTAAGTCAATAATCCCTTCTGCACTGGTGCACATCTCGATGGCTCGAGGGAAATATCATTGTCGCATGTGCGGTGTCAAAAAACACAGGAACGCGAAGTTTGGACCACCCTGCAACTTGTAATAACAGATTTGTTTGTTTCTAGGTGGACACAAAGAGTTTCACAGACGGCATCGGGAGTTATGCGAAGATGCCCTTCTCCCTGGCGCCTCTCCCCCCGTTTTCACCGCCGCGGCCCCCTCGTTGGAGGGACAGCCGCCCCTGGGCAGCCCCGTCACGCCTGCTGGTCAGTATCTCGGCGGTAGTTCGGACTGGATTCACCTCTTCTGATCTTATGTTCTCCCGATAGAGTACCTTAAAATATCGACATAAATTTATCATTATCCGATGCATAGCTTCCTGTGATTGGAGATCGTGCTCCAGAAAAAAGATTATACAAATTTGAATAGAATCCAATTCATTGTCTTGTCCCACGATCTTACTGCTACATATGTCAATTCGTATATCAACATATTTTAATGGAGATAATTATTGTCGTTAGATTAGTAAATTAATCTAAATTCAATAGCGATTTTAATCATTGGGCTATTTTGTGTTTTAACTTGTGGGACGTTATTTTGAAGAATTACTTTTTCAGTAAAAACTGACGGACTCGTACTAAGTTGATATGATCTCGAGAAAACCCACAAAGATCGTATAATTTGACATATTTTGGAATATGATACACGTCGTGCTTTATACCATATACCTGCTTTTTTAATACTTGTAAGCGAAAGCTTATATTTAAAGAGTGGCTGGTCATATATAGATCCTTTGTGAAATTGGTACGGTACCTACTCTTTAATCAACCCGTTATTTTATGTTATATGGCAACAAAGTTTAAATAAAGAAAGATATAATTTTGTTCGGATCGAGGTTCTTTGATCGTCGTTCCCGCGTGGCGGGTTTTCTCTTCGAAATTCGGATTGACGGACTTTTGTATTTCTTGTGTTCACTGACTGTCCGGCGGTAAGTACCTACCGAAGTACCTGTAGTACACCTAGACTCGGGTAGGTACTACTTGCTGTGAAAAATGCACGTCGCATGAATGATCGTTGCAAACCTGTTTGAAGCGACCAGCCAGTTGGGCTGTTTGGAGGTATTCCAACATCGGACTGCAGCACAGTCCGCTGCTCAGTCCGCTGCTCAGTCCGTTTACCCTTTAATGATTCAGGGTACCTAACTACCCAGTGTTGCATCCAAATATGGCAATATGGCTCGAACTCTAACTTTTCACTGTGACTTGCTGCTTTACTCCTTATTGAATAATAATTGAAAAATGGGAACAACAACTTGTCTTCATTGTGACAGTTAAACGGATTCTTCAAAGCTCATGATGGAAATGTCCTTGCGAAATGAAAGTAGTTACCTAATTGTACAACATTTCTGGACACCAGAGCTCTTCGTTTGCGAGTTCTTGCTGCTTCAGTGGTTAGTGCACTTTAGTACAGAACTGAGTAATCCAGGCTTTTGGTCTACTATTAAATTTGAGTACTACCGTTTTTTACAATCGCATGGCAGTTTTATTGTTATTTTTGTACGGTATGAATGTGTACTGCATTGTCATTCAGTTATTATTGAATGCGTTTCACTGTACACGATGCAATCATAATTAAAGATGATTCAGTCTATTGATTTCGAACAGGAATGTAGAACAGCGCGTGGATTCCTTCTTCGGATTTATTGAGAACGCTGATTGATTGAGGTTGGAATGCATTAAAAATGTGCATTTACTAGCTCCGAGAGCCGATTGCACAAATGCATATTGCACATTACACAGCTTCATAAGGAATGCAGTCCTGTGAATTATGCAGTTTATTATTAATATATTTTTTTAATGTCGCACCGCTATCTCGGGGAAAATTATAAAATTTTTATGCGGTTTGAGTATTTTGTAATAATATAGATGATTTAATTTTTTGAATAAGTAAACAGTAAACTAAAGTTTACGTTAAAATGACACAAATAATCATATTTATATGTTAGTCCGGGCAGTGGCTCAGTTGGCATCGCGTCCGGGTCCCACCCAGGCTTTTTCCTCTTCTGCCTAAGTCCTCCATCACAACACAGCAACATCTCCCGCTTATTGTGATAGTATTAGGAGATTTTAAAATATTTTTAGGTTATTCGTAATATAAAATGAAATCATAGAGTTATATAAGTAGATGATCTAATAAAAATGAAGTGTATAAGTCATCTGTTGATAGACACCACGGACTAATAACTTGTGAATGTCGGTTGCGTGTCAATCGAAATCACTTCACAATCGCACCATAATATCGTAATCCTTCAGTCATGTGTCATTTCATCTGAATCGGAGAAAACTTCCCGTGATTCATAACAGCATCTGGAAGGATTATTCTTTGATATTATTATCGAAGCTCTACCTATACCTTAGTAAGCCTGCTCGAATGGTTACCGTTCCACCAAACATCGGAAACGAGTGAAATATTTTCCCTATGTGGTCAGCACTTCCAAGAATTTGCGGTGTCATGTAGGACTGGCTGTGTAGCTATTTTTTGTAATGATTTAATCCTAGTCCATGTATATACAAATATATATATATATATACTCGTATATAATACTATCATATCGCGAGTTCCTGCCCCTTCGTTGAATAGATCGCTAGCATCGTTTATTGCTCACTTCTGTGTGGTAACGTCAGTAGCTCAGTAAATCCCATCGCATTGCTGCAATATTCGTCGTCATAAGTCAGCAGATGACTATGATGATCTCTCAGTTTATTGCCATTTTAAAAATGAAGCCACGATCCTGTTAAAGAAGCTGAAGAATGTCAGTAAATTATACCCACCTGCGTAGTATTTGATTATAAAGTAGACAATCTGTTGAAGTAGCGTCATGCTTGCGCCGTGATTTACACACTTTCTTCCGACTCCACTTTTTAAGCTCAACGTCATTTCCATCATGAGCTATGAAGCTTTGAAATATATAACTGAATCAGGCAAAAGTCGCCGAGGGCTCTTTGGTTGCGTGCATCATTTATGAGAAATGGGGAGATGGTACTAAAGAGCTAGCCCCTTCAGGAAAACTAATATTATTATTTTTTATTGTAACGTTTTTTACGCGTATTTTACAAAATATTTGATAAAAAACATTCCTGGTCATGTATACCTTATCAGAAGACGGCTTTTGTGTCTGATCGGGAGCCACGATTCTTACCTTGATAGGTACATAGTAATATAGTAACTAATTTCCTTTTGATAAATAAGGCAAGGTGATTTTTTTTAAAAATATTTCTTCTGATATTAATGATTGTGTTTCTTCCTTAGATATTGACAACCACCCCGCCTCTCGAGTCCTGCCCTTCCTGTACCTCGGCAACGGCAAGGACGCCGCCGACCCGGACAGACTGCGCGAGCTCGGCACCACCTGCGTGCTCAACGTCACCTGCTCGCTGCCCGGCGCACCGCTGGGCGCGGGCATCACGCACAAGCGCATCCCCGCTAGTGACTCCGGCCAGCAGAATCTCAAGCAGTACTTCGAGGAGGCCTTTGAATTCATCGGTGAGTCTAAAGAACCAACGATCTAACGACCCAACGATCCGACGATCTGACGATCCGACGATTCGACGATCCGACGATCCGACGATCCGACGATCCGACGATCCGACGATCCGACGATCCGACGATCCGACGATCCGACGATCCGACGATCCGACGATCTAACGATCCAACGATCTAACGAATCAATAGCATTACGCATATACATATTTATTATCTATTCTGGGGCGTTTAGAACTTTGAAGAGATCTTTCAGGAGTTCACGAATCCATCAAAATGCTTCTCTCAGTATGCGTCGTTTATAGACCTCATTAGTAAGGAAACTCCAGTCCTTTTTATCAATAGTGACGTTCATACTTAAATTCCAGTATATTTCGTTTTTTTTCTGAAGTTTTTTTCAAATCTCTGCCGGTCGGTTTTTAGCAGTTTTGAGGTTAAAATGTCAAATGTCAAAACAAGGATAAGGTTTACCGTACATAATTGTTTATTCTATTCATAGTAAACCACAACTAAACACAAGTAATAACATTATATACTTTTTTAGAAACTTTAACTCAAAGAATGATAATAGTATTGAGCATTAACATCATCATAATATCCGTATTGATATTTGGTTTGATCGTGAATACTCTACTTTCTTTCATGAATAGTTGTTTATATTGAACAACAATTATAGAGCTTAAAGTCACTCAAATTAAGTTAAAATTTGCCACAACTAATAGAATACGTATTTTAAATACAAAACAATACCGAAAAAAAAATTCATACTAATCCAAAAACAGAATCCTCACTTGACGTCAGATGTTCCAAATGCAATGCTACCAACATAACACGGTGTTTTGATGAGCTGATTTTTTTATTCACTTTTGAATAACGATTTATAAATTCTACGTATATACACAATGAAAGTTATATATTCGGAATCGTAGTTTGCTGATGTATATGATTTTATGTATTTTAAAGTCATTATACTTTTCACTGGAGTTCCTTCTTCCGCCGGAGAATGAATGTAGCTGGCATCCGTCGACTATGAGTCTGTCTTTCAACAACTGCGCATCATGCGGGCACAACGGCTGTGGGAGCAACTTATCCCATTTAAAATGGGACCAGTATTTACGGGACGGTGGAATACCAGGAGTTGACGAATTGATCCATCGTTACGTGCCTATACTTTTTTGTAGTTGGACGGTGATGGTGATCTAGTGTAGTGGACACTCTTCTTCCTACATTCTGCTCTCTGGTTGGAGATTTTTCATTTTGTACGTATTGTTCAGTCCGTTAATTAGCTTCACTAAACTAAGATCAATTTAATAAGAAATTGTCTGGTAAACAAATTCTTCGGTTGATTTCGGCGTAATGTCGTGATTCCCACCACGAACTGCAGCAATATGGGACGACGAAGTTGTAAACTGACTGACTCGGCCGCAGTTCAGATGTCGGCAATATGGCAATAAGCTGGCTCGCGCGTATGGGCTACTCGTCGGGTCTTTGGCCCTCGGACGCTACCATACTTGTCTAGGACGTTTGTTTACCGGCCTGGCGCAAAATAGCGGCAGGGACTCATCGCGGGGCGCGGGCTGCCCGCGAGGAGTGCTCCGCTCCGTTCTCCGCGGCGAGGGGGGAGGCGGGTGACTCACCGCGAGGCTATAATTAATTGCCCCATCTGCCCGCGCCGCTTCGGACGTCGCGTAAATTCTCGGGCTATTCTGGGTGACTTTGTTTTGGTATGGCGCGCATGCGTTGGTTGGTGTGTCCACCTTTTTTTCACGAGTGATTTATTGGGTATTGATTTGTGCTTTTTTAGCCACTTGCCACGCTTTTCCACTTGGTGTTTTCCCGCTACGGTTTGACGTAACGCTTTATAGGCATAGGTCGGAGATAGGTCCGCTGTTACCTCACTTTCTCTTATTTTATTTGTAAAACCAGCAGTTTGCAGTATTTATGAACTATGCTGTGTGTATATAAAACTGAACCAGTAATGGGCTTTCACGCAACTGTCTTAATGATTACATTATAAAACAGTTACAAGTTTAGCCCATGGGGATGGGATGGTAGGAGGGAGGGGAAGTAATATGAATTGTGTGAATGTTGTTTACTGATTTTAGGTTTGAAGTTATCAGGGGCTGAGTTGAATAAGTCGAACTCACTGTATGAAGTGTTAAAAATGAGTGAAGCACACTGAATAAACGTGTTTTTCTTAGTTAGTGTTAATCGAGGCTTAGTGTGTGGTTTAGTTTGGTTTGTCTGATGGGCACTTTTAATTGAATTCGTTCACGTAGTTCAGGACATTCTATAACAAAGGTGGTTGTACACCATTAACCATATATTTTGACGGCTCTCAAATATTAGACCACAGTAACGCGCGTTTAAAACAAGAGACTTAACCATATAGAATGCTACGATCTTTCCGGGTTCTTGTTCGTTCTTAGTTACCCTCATTTCGTATTCTTGTCTCCGCGCGTTTACACCAATTATTTAAATAGTTAACCTTCTAGCTCAAGTGGCCCATGATTCATCTTGTATCGCCCAAAATTATACAACATTAAAATTCTAATAGAAGCAGAAGTCGTCTCCTTCCGGACGTTACCAGCTACTTGCCACTCGCTACTCGCTACTCGCTACTCGCTACTCGCTACTCGCTACTCACTACTCACTACTCGTTACTCGCTGTTAGCTATTCAGTTGGGGGCAGGAAACTGAAACGTTTCGATACGTGATATTCGTCCGAGTCTATTCTGACTTGTAACACGAAATGTTTCTCTTTTTCCATTCATACCGACCAGCACGGCGTGACGTGTTCGGCTTCCAGCAGTCTACCTGTACATTACATTCATTTTAGGAGATTATTACTTGCAAACTGGTTTCACCACTATTTCAACACTCTTTTCTGTCATAGTACAATGTGCCATCCTGCACTTTTTTTTCTTTTAAATACTGGTATATAAGTTCCGCAGCTCTTGGCAGAACTGACATATCGTGCTTACAATGGTTGCTTTGATCCAGCATTTTCAAATAGAGGTAGCTGTGCCTATTTCATGATATCAGAGCTTACCGTTGCCGAATTTTAGTCATGCAAATGTATTATCCGTTTTTTTATTGTCTACCCCTACCCTCTACTCTTACCCCTACCCCTACCCCTACTTCTACCCAGTAATTTTTCTCTTATTTTGAAGGTCAAACCTGTAAAATTGCATCGAGCTCGGAATAAAACTGTAGATTTGTACACAAAACAAACATTCTTTATATATTATCTTAGCTGATGTGTACCTGGCCTTGCACGGGATTTTTTTTTTGGAAAAAGTTATGAAGTTGTGAATTCTTGCTTGCCGTTTGGATGCCATAATTGATTTGGCAGCGAAAGTAATGCCTTGTGACGACTATTACTATCTCTAAACGAAGAAACATTTATTTGAAAATTTAATTTCATTCCAAACATTTACTTAATACAATGTCAAACCGCAGAGTGGTTGCTTCTTATGAAAATACCAAACATTTATGTTTTCAAAATAATCTAAATATAAAAGCTTTTAAGTAGGAACCTACTTGTGTTCTCTATTTTGAATCTACCCAAAAACCTTTTTCTTTTGAATATGTAATCTGTGGCTAACCAGAGTGGTATATTTTTGATTTCATTCAAACTACTCTAAACCTTTTCGGCATTAATGAGAACAAACTTTCCAGTAATTTTCGAGAAAATCTAGGACATACAGATAGACAAACATTCATTTTGTTATATATATAGATATATTATTGAATGAATTCATGGGACAAATAATACAGACATCCTGTAAAGACAATAAATTATTGTTCAAAAATAGTTATAGGAAAGAATTCAGCGTAGTGGAGATGAATTCAATAATATATAGGTAATAAAACTTGCTGTCTACCAGGAATTCATAAAAATGTAGGAGAGTACCTGACGAAATGAATGAACAAGTTAATTCAATATACGGGGGGGCCTTCTTTTGCCGAGTGTAGAGCTGTTTCGGTAAATAAATTTTGGATCATGTGAATGACTATTGACTACTGACTAGTAGAGATGTAGGAGGCGTGTTTTTCTGCTAAAACAGGGTCAAAGTAACATTAAACTGATGATTCACCTGTCAAGAACTCGCTGTGTACTTGTTACTGCATACCTTCTCAGTTCTCAGTCTTCTCACTGACCACTCGAGTATTCCGTGTCGCGTATTCCAGATGGCCGACTGAAAGTTGTTTTGTCAACTAACTGTGCGTGTTGATTTCGCGGTCTTTTTATTTTTATTTTTAATGCCGCTTCGCTTTTGGATCTTTTACAATATTTTAAATAGAGAAATTTTATCGGCGGCGATTATTCTAAACAATCGTTTTCGATTAACTTAATTTTTTGGGTCACGGAGGGTTTGACGTAAGTATTTTTATAATCGGACTGTTTGTTTGTTGCGTTGCGTGCACAGTAGTTCCGATTCCGAGTAGTTTGCTTGCCAACCAACCAACCACTGTGACCGCTGATCGCTGTTCAGATAGATTCTTTGACGTTATTTGCGATGTAAAAACAATGTTAACTATGAAACAGAAAAAAAACTATTTTGTCTATGTCCCACGTAACAGTCGCGAACGGTGAGATCTGGTGTTCTGAAATTTGCATAGAAATTTCATAAAGCCAGTTACGGTCCTGAATTTCGGTTCCATGACAATTCAACAAACGTATGGATCGTCACACTTTTTAAGCGATTGTCGTAAAAAGTAGGAAAAAACAACTAAATTAATAACGAAATTATATAATAATATATGAAATGTCCCAGTGCACGCAATATTTCGGTTAATAGTGTTAACACATTTTATTCTCTGTTAATAGTTAATACAAAAGTCTAGAAACAATAATAGTGGAATAGTGCATATATTATTTCTAAAGCAGTTGGCCTAACCGGAAAGTTCTCGCGAACAACTCCTTGGAATGCCGGCTGGTACTCTGTCGGCGTCTCCTCTCCTCCCGCCAGTGCGGCCGCAGTGAAAGCGAGACGCCAGACGCGAGACGCCAGACCGGCCGACCTAGCAAGGTGAGCCGCATGAGTCCCCCAGACTGGAAGGCCGAACCGACAGCCTTGCCTAGGACTACGCTATCAACAAACCGACTACTCATGCTCCAGCTAACCGACCGACGAGGATACCTTACAACTACATGACTTACGACTAACCACGAGGGCATTGATCCCGCAGCTACGTGAGTTTCAACACGCTCAACTCCAAATAGTAAACAATTTTCTAAACACATAAACAAGCTAGTTTTGATAAGGTCATTCATTATCTGATCGTGGTTTTGCAACCCAAGGATTATATTATAGCCCAGTTCTATCACATCTCATTGAAATCTGGGGAAACGCGTATGAAACAAGGCAATCAAAAATCCATTTTACTTTAATACTAGAATATCCACCAAAAAAATTGTTAACTGTTAACAATAAGAAAACTATACGAGTATAATATTTTACGTCTCTAACGGCCGTTCTTCCCAACCTTACTGAGCAACGGCTGAGCCGGAATTTTCCCTCAGCACTGTTCAAATGCACAAATTCGCATTTCCCAACGAAATCTCAGTCAAACGTAGGATCATCTTAAGTTATCGAATCATAAGTTATATGTGGATCATCTTAAGTTATATGTGGATTAGAGTTCTCCTCAGTGAAAGACTAGTTATAAAAAGTGTCAACAGAGTATCAAATGACAGCGTAAACGTCAAATGTCATAGATATCTATGGTCTCAAACGTCATTCGTTTCGCGAACTATTTTCTGTACCTATTGTATTGACAGTTTTGAACATGGAGAGCGAAAATGAAGATATTTTTAATGTAATACCAATAGCGGGTATGGACAGAGTATATGAAGACAGTGGCGATGGAGATATTATTGACATAATTCAAATAGTGGAATGGGCGGAAGTAATTGAAGTAATATCGGTCTACACAGGCGGCGACAGGATGTAGATGTCGATTACGTCGAAATGTTAAATGAAAAAGAATTTTTTAACCGTTTTAGAATGTCAAAAACATGTTTCTTATATGTTTCATGTCGATTTCGTGTTAAGACTGATTGAAAATTGAAAGAACGCACAGAAGACAAACGTCAACAATGTTTACTTCCGTTTTCGCGGCATCGGTAATAGTCAAGGTAACACTTTATTTTTAACAAATGCGTTTTTAAATATAAAATGATGGTGTTTGTATTACAATATTTAAGACAAATAATATGTATTCATAATAAATAGAAAATTAACTCGTCTATGTTAATTTAACATTGAAAGTGTTTACTTTGATGTCATTTTATTGACTATGAACGTGTGGGGGTACAATTATATTTTCCATAGAAGTGGGCGAGTACTTCATAGACAATTTAGGAAGTTCAAAGATGAAAAATGTTTGGAGAAAGTCAAATAGCGCGAATACTTAACAAAACACTTGGCTGATCGGCAGCTCAGTTGATCATTCGAAAAGTTGGAGAAAACGGCCGTAAATATATAAAACAAATAATAAACTCATACATAGGTACACAATACCCCAACCAATTCATTGGCTACTAGTGCGGCAATTTATAATCTTACAGTATTAATGTCCTAGAGTCCTATGTTGATCGCCGTGTAGACAAGAATACTTGAAATGGTAATTTCCCCCATACGCAAGAGTCTGCAATTCCTTTTACGTGTGTTCAAAACTGTTCTGTTTTATTAGCGCGGGAGACTGCAATGTCAAAAAGGGTGTTAATTTGCTAGTACATATAATTGCCTTCCAGACGTAGTTAAAAAAGGAAAGTTTAGATGTATAAATATAAATTGTGCTGTGTTTATTTTGGTAATCATTCTAGTTAAGTAACCGAAAATGTCTTTTTTTTCTGGAATTAAAAAACAAACTCGTTAGTTTCATGGTCCAAATATACAATAAAGCCAGGCAATTAGTCAATACGGATAGAGACTCCCCGAGGGAGCTGGAGCTGGTTGGAGTATCAATAGGACACTGCTAATTACCCTTTGTTGAAGTCGAGAGTGTAAAGCACCAATAGGATGAAGAAACATTGATCCATCTGTTGCGTCAGTATCCAGTTTCGATGGGAAGAAGGCTCAGCTACCCGGCCAGTTGAATACCATATTGCGGAACCACGAGACATTGTAAAAATGGCCAATAACCATGGTGAACTTTATAAAGTGACTGCTCTACTTCTAAAGGAATGAGGTGAAGAGGAGAGATAGTACGGTGGGTCTATGACCTGAGTGCTTTTTAAAAAAATCAATAATCAATCAATCAAACTGGTCGTTATCGAGTTTATGATGTTCTTTAAGTCGGTATCTTTCACACACTTTTACATCGTTTCTTTTCCACTCGTAATCTTTTTTTTTTATTGAGGTCTTGGCGCGGACTCATCTCATTGGCATTATGATAAAGCTGCTTTTAAAACACTCGACACTCCCCGCACACTTTTACCGCCTATCTTTTCGTGTGTCCCATTTCAATATTTATTAATGCGTTTTTAAATAGTGAAGTCTTCCGCTGATGCGACTCCTGGCGCTTGTCCAGTGTCCAGTGTTCAGTGGCCAGTGCCCAGTCCAGGGGCTGTTGACAATATCGGGCATCGGACACATGTTGCTTACAACTATGATGTTACTAATAACCGCCAGCAGTCATAACACCCATACAGACTTGCAGGCGTGGTGTGCTGCTGTGCTGTTGTGTCATGTATCCAGAATTAATACTTTTGCTTTGAAGTATCGGTGTATGGTGCCTTCCTCCGCTCCCGAAATAGCCCGATTCTGCGGGAGAGTTTAGCTCGGTTATGGATGGCTCTAGATATAGAAGCTGGTGAATCACGCGCCACGTGTTCTGTGCCGCAATCTGTGCACGCGGTGCTGTGCCCCCTCTCTCTGGCCTCTGTCCTTTATGAGAAGGAAGGAAAGACTCCCTTCCTCCAAACTACGTACAGTGTTACTTGTTAGTAATGCCGCCTTTATAAAGCATAGGGTTGCATGGTTACCACGGGGTTCCCCGATTGCCCAAAACAGCAGTATTAATTGAAATCTGTTCATCTGTTCGAACTGTCAAAAATCGGCCAAACTTTCTGTCGAGGAAAAATGTTTATTATTCACTTCGTACCACCTGAGACCATCATCATTTATCCTCTTCTCTGATGGACCCCTCGGATGCCGAATCTAAATCTTGTCGTTTTAAAGTGGGGCTTTAAAGTGGGGCTCCCCTAGAACCCCCGCCTAATGCAATGCAACCCTCTCGCAATAAATAGTAACTCGCCAGTTGCAACCAACTTTGCAGCGGAGACGGAGGGTGCAAATTGCCCTCGCCGCGCACATATGGCTGCCGTTGTTAAGCACCATTTAGGATAATAGAATTTCATGAATGAGAATAATCACTGAATGACTGAAGCAAAGGGAGGCTGAATGAACCACTGAATAATAATAATAATAGGTGTATTATTTCAATTAACTCAAATACTTTTATTTCGTAATGAGTAATGAGCTATTGAGTCTCTTCTCATCTCGACTTTATAAAGTTTTGTCACATTTATTGTTTAAATGTTACTCCTGTCCGTAAGCAAGTATTTCAATATTTGAATGTTACGCTATATTTTAAATTTTCTAGTCTTCAAATCAACAAGCTATTCAGTAAGTATAATCTCGAGCATTGTCCATTGCAGTGATGTATTTTTTTATGCGACGCTACTGTCCCAGCATGCATAATGTTGAGGATATTGGCACATGTCATTTAGTCACCGGCTTTATAACAAAGAATCGTGATCCGAATACACCCAATGTATTTGCCTTTTTGTCATGTTCCTTTGATAATACACGTTTGTACATTTTTTCAAGTGCTCCTTTGAGGCCTTTGCAAAAATTGTCGCTTCCTGCAGTATATAATTCGTTGCTCAAGGTGGACACATTAATTCATTTAATCAGTTACCTGTCTAATTGGGTCACACCAGTATTTCGTTCGATAGCGATACGTTATTAGTGATAATGTTGTTCTGTTGAGTTAGTTACGTGGTGATTCACGCGCGTTGTGTCATTTTGCCCGTGTTTCTTTTTTAAAAGTTACTAAAGAAGTTACCCAACCAGTTTGCAGATGTGCAGTACACACTTCACCGATGGGGAAATAACGACGATTGTCGCGGTGTTTCAATTATTAGTAATTATGATAATACTGAAACAGCTAATGCCCTCTTCTTAATGCTAAAATCTAGTTGCAACAGGAGAGAATAACCTAATAAGGATTCCGCGTTTTGAGGCGAAAGCGACACCAACACCAACACATAACAGGAGGGTTTTTATTGTGTAATATTATATACATTCAATGGAAACTTGTACCCGCTAAGCCACTGCAAGTCTTGTCAGCAAGAGTTTAGTTCAACAATATTATATAATAAATAACAATTATCATACAAATGCAGCGCAAAATTAGAACAGTATAGGTGCATGCATGTTGTAATCAATGTACACAAGTTGGAAAAATATATTTTTTTAAATATGAAAACATCCTGACAGTTTTGTTATAAAGATACTGGAGTTCAATTTCATAATATCGATTTAAATAATATTATAAAAATATCAAAATATCAGCAAGTATTATATTACATAAAATTTATTTACAGTGAGGATAGACTTCATATAATAGCAACACTTATAATTAATATATATAATTTTAATGATACCCCTAGCTATCAATGAGATATACAATCAAGGAGACCATCACATTTTTTTCAATAGGCAATGTAAGAGAAAAATAGCGCAAATACAGCAGATATCAAGGAGCTATACAACCAAGGAGACATAGTCATAGTCATATTTGTTACCATCAATACACAAGGTTACTTTCCAAAAGCCAAAACATTAACATCAGTGAGAATTTCGTCATAGAGCAATTGTTTTTAAATTCGTATGTCAACTAGTTAAATATAAATGGTACAATGTATTCAAGGGTTCATTGACCATATTTATTTTGAAATATTGGCACTATCATTCCTATATTTTGTGTGAATCGTGTATTGTGTACATGGTCCTCCACTGCCTTATAAAAACTGTCAGATATGTGTCTCGCCTTTGTGTATGCCCTATGAAGACTACTACACCTTCAACATTAGTAATCACTCGCTAATAATAATAATTGGATGATTTGTATAGCGCCGTTTTTTGTGAAAAATCACCCCGAGGGCGCTAAGGATGTGATGATTATATAAATTGTCGATCAATCTGAGGAAGTCCGATTACTGCCCGTGGCTCTATCCTCCAATTATTCATAATATTGTTTCGTGGATGTTAAAATTCATGACTGCGTAAAACATTTTGTGTTCCTGGTGGATATCTTCCTGATCGATAGCATAGATTGTGTTATCTCCCGGCCTGCAGGACTTAGTTGGCAATTGTCTTGACGGTGGGGAGAGCAATCCTGTCGAATCGAATCTCTTCGGATATCGACAAGTTTTGAACTTGAAGTTTTTATTTATTCTATTTGTATTGTACATTATGAATGATGTTTATCCTCCTAATGCTTTAATCTCTGAAATGTAGTGAATAATTAATAACACATGAATTACTCCACGTCCTCGACTTTAGCAGCTTTAATTGATCTGGCTGGTTTTCCTGGTGATTCCCGCTCTGTGAATGAAACCGTTTTTTTTTAAATGGAAGTGGGAAATGCGGCTGTGAATTGAACTGTTAATTAGAACGCAGTCGATTGTAAGTAATTAATGGTGAATGATGCCACTGCATGAATAACTGCACCAAATGGAAATGAGAATTGCCCATTTAATACAACTACCTAACTAACCATCGCGCCATTTCCCAGCACTTGAGATGGATAGGTAGAAAGTATGAAACGCCAGGTTTTGGTGCACTCCTTGCTTCGTTGTAATTCATACATACATTCATACATACATACTCGTGTGTTATTACTCAAATATTTGATTCACTGTCGTTGAACTTGCGCTATTCATATTATGGGAAGTCTACTTCGACCGAAGGAATGCTGCGGGATATTGCGGTTTTTACAAGTCAGACCCGGAAATTTCCTTGGCTCATTTGACCCGTTTAATTGTTGAATGTTTTTCAAGGAAAATGACAACACAGAAAGTGATACAAATTACGTCACCGCCATTTGTCAGTGTTTACATATGCGATGATTAATGCACGCAGAGAGGGGAACCCTTTATCTGATACCACGTGGGTCACAGGTGAGCCTTCCGACACTTAGTCACACGTGTCTGCCGCGTTTGCCCTCCGTATGCCATAACGTTGTGCAAGTGTTCTACTCACCATTTAATGATAGCTGATGGCTCATACCATAACACCTGCCACATGCTCAAATTATATCTGCTGGTCGAAGCGAACGGAAAACTCTAGATATGGTTTGAAAAATTACGTAAAACGCGCTGTAATCGTGACTGACTATACCGACTATGAGATGATTAGATACTGATCACAATTATGATCATGACGAAAAATGATAAAGCAAAATTGTAAACAAAGAACACCTACTCAATATCTAATTAAATCACGCTGTGATTATTTACACACGGATGTCGGATATAAAGGAGTGTGAGAGAATGGATGACGTGCTAGTCAGCTAGTGGATGGAAGAACTCGGGAACGTCCCGCGAAGTCATGGCACTTTTGCTTTATTCCGGTATTCCTGTTCGCGGGCCAAATAGTATGAATTAATCTGATTAATTCTATTTTTGCTGCACCTGACATGACCGTTGACGTTCCGTGACGGGGTAGCTTTTTAACTTGCAATGAATCATAAAAATAACCGTCGTTCGATTATTAAGGGGGTTGTTGTAACTTGAAAACAGATACGTGATTAATAAACAGGATACGCCGCTTGCGGCTTTATTGTTTCGACCCCCAGTCAGGGGAGGAAGTAAAGCCTCGAGGCTGTTGTATTATATAATATAATACTGACGCATTTCGGGATAATTCTTATGGTAATGCTTCGAGGGTTCCGTTGGATGCAGTTTTGTCACTACTACCCTTATCCCCTGTGCCATGTCCCGGTTCAACCCTATAATATGCCGCTACTATTCTGGATGACTCATCTGACAGTTTGACTGTGGCCCTTTGTGTAATGAATTTCAATGGGCTTTTATTTGGTGAATGACGCAAACCCCTCTCAATAATAAAGGAATATGTGTCACGTCTTCCCCTCGATAACTCTGCGTCCAATGCGTCCGATGTAATTGCGTTGTGATATTTAAACACAGTCACCATTAGATCATTTCATTAATTGGTAGACAATAATATGGAGTTCTTACAACTCTACTGATGGTAGTCGTTGTTATTGACAATCTCTCAATGGGTATTTCCTATTTGCCTCATCTGTGGCATGAGAATATTCTCGAAAGAGTTTCTCACTAATTTTATAGACAATAAACATGAATAAATTTATTTTATTAGTTGAGGAAAATGGAATATTTTACTTTTTATTCATTTAATATCAACGGTATAAATATACCATAAACAATAATTACATTTCACAGTTAACTACAAGCATAAGAATATAACAAAAATAATTTTAAAAAGGTAACTGTTAAATGTGGCATTAGGTCGTACAATGACATCAGAGGGTATATAAAGAGTAAAAGTTCATAAAGGAAATGAAAGTAAAAGGTATGCGTACATATAAAACATTAAGTTAACTCAAGTTATATTAATATTGATTGAAAAGATATGATAGTATAGCCTTCTTTTACTTACCTTCCGTGCCGTTAAATAGATGCGCTATATAAACGACTGTTTGTATTGCTCAGTCCTGGCGATGTTACATTTAAACGGGATTTTGGAATGAGTTACTCTCGTAGGTATATGAAATTGAATGAGGTTAATTAAATAATAGATGTGATCTCTACACAGCTAAAGTAATTTCAAGCAACGTTTCGATTCTGAATTGTGGTTTATCACCAAGGGCCGGGAATACCATCCATTCGCAACGTTTGATCCATTTTTAATTATTATTTTGTCTACCGCCCGATTTCGCCGTTTTATAAACGTTCGTCAGATTACCGGTCGTTTGACAGCTGCCAGAAGTTGCCCGACGATCGCTTATTTGAAACCGTGCACTTTAATTATTAAGACAATATATAATTTTCGTCTAATGAAAGTGATGACAAGCGAATGGCAATTATTCAAGATAAAAATTTAAAAAAAAACGGCTGGATAACGGTTCGTTACGTAACAGAAATTTTGTAGTTCGTTTATAAGACTAGCCGTAAGGCGATGCCGGATGAATCTTCCACACGGGCATCGCTCTATTTAGCATATCTCGCCAATTAATCAAATAAGTACGTATCGAATAATTGATAGGTGTGAGCTAGCAACCTTACTATCATATTTGCCATAAGCCTAAATCAATACAATCGCGTTTTAGATGCATGGGTGGGGTGGCTGCTGTAATCAGATCGCTAATGCGTCCAAATTGAATTGAATAACGCTCACTTCTCGGATCGGAGCAGCTCGTGGTATATAATATTAATAATAATTGACATTGGCGATGACGCATGCGCAACGGTTAAACAACAATGAGCTCATAACGGATAAAGCAAATGCGCTACGGGTCCCTCTTCCCTTCCCCTCGCGTTTTACGAGTAAATGCTCATGCTCGGGCCCTTCCTTCCAACCAAGCACTCGTCAGTCGTCAGTCGTCTCGTCACATCTGTTGCGTCGATTTGCTTCGACGTTACGCTGACTCGGTATTTTACTACCAATTATTATTGTCGTTAGCGGAAGCTGTTGCCAATTCCAGAGAGTTGCTTCCAAATTGTTGATGTGACCTATAAAAATAAGTCGGATACCTTTTGGTGAATTCTTATTTCCTTTCTGATCTATTAAAAGACAGTGAGAATAATATTATATAACATCACTAATTATTAAGGGGGTTGCCAAGGTATATATGCTGGACAGAGGTAGGAAGAGAAAGTAATAATAATTATAATAAGTATATGATTTGTATAGCGGCGTTTTTGTCAAAAATCAAAATATTACTTCATATTCTTCATCTAATTATGTACAAACAGATACAGAAAAAACATACTTACCTGCAGCAGGCAGCTGGCGGCTGGCAGCTCGCTTCACATCAACACAATTTTATTAGAAAATTTAAGCATAAAGATGATATTTTTACAGTTGCTATTTTATGCCTCTTTTCTATTGATGTTACATTTATTAGAAGATTGGTGGCACAAGAAGGGTTGTATTTAGGACTGGAGAATATTTATAAAATGACCTTAAAAAGCGTAAGAAGTTTTTAATTACGTTTTTTGTTTATTTTTTATACTTAGTTATTTATAGTGTTGCGGGCGTTGGACGCATTTGCGCACCGATGCGTGAATTTTATTTTTACTTTTTCTGCGACTCTAGACAAGCCCTAACCGGCTAGCCTAGCCTAGCTAAGCAATTTAAGTGTGCATTTCTTCAATTTACGAATATGATTGTCTGAAGAGATGAGTTTTAAATTTAGTTCTGAATTCTGTCTAGTCTTTGATAATTCTTAAGTCATACGGCAGTTCATTTCAGGCTTTTTAGGTCCCGATACTCCGAAAGCACGATCACCGAACTTAGTATTAGGTGTGCGCTTTGGTTCATTCGACCTCCCGATAGCTGATGACGCTTGATTGACGTGGACTGCCGTGATTCGGTATTTTCAGGAATACATAGTTCTGATAAGTAAACCGGAGCCATTCCGGTAAGTGACTTAAATACCATCCAGCAGAGCTTGAACTGAATTCTTTCAGGACATTTGAGTCAGTGGAGATTTTTGAGATGCTCTGAAATGTGAGAATATTAATATGTACTCGTACATGGCTATTATGAAATGAAGAAACCTGATCGATTCTGAACGGCGGACCCTCCAGGGACGAAGTGCAAACTTGTGCTCTGGTTGAAATCTTCTAACTATCAGCTTGCAACAAGTAACGTTGTATTATCTCGCCAGCCCTTTAATGACACAGCTTTATTGCATGTTAAACACACGGGGTGTACATTCCTATCCATATGTCATGTCGTATATTCCCGAGGCGGATCTTGTCTTATCCACTATACAGCCTATAACATTCGTTTCGTCGTCGGCTCATAAAGCTGAGTAATACGTAACTCAATGGTTTTTTTTAGTACTCAATTTTAAACGCATTTTTTCCTCATATCACCAACCAGTACTTATCAAACACATATACATAATTGGTTACTCAATAATATTTGATACGAGTATATTATATTACCATACTAGCTTTTTTGTATAATGGCACTTAAAATGAACTATACTTATCCATTTGACTGTCCTAAAACGGGATTTGTTCCCAGTTGGGGAGTCAAAGCTTTCTTACATTTTATTGTTTGATAATATGTGTGTTTCAAATAAAAATAAAAATAAATTTCAAATAAAAAATAAACATATGAGCAGGTCCGGTGCGGAATAGGCGTCTGCCTGTCTACCCAACACGTCACCTCTCATGACACTCCACGGGTTGTTTTGTGGTATAGCAACTAGCAACTGGCAATTAGCAACCAAGTAAGGAATGTGTATACGTTCTGACTAACTCCATGGGAGAGGTCAGCTCTAGTCCCGACACAACCCGACACCAGATGCTATATTCACGTCTCGCTTGCACAATCACACACTCCTTTGATGTTCTCTGTGACTTATTATCTATAGTAAAGTTACCATCGAGCTGTAGTTAATATAAACACAACATCCATTGATTAATTAGTTTTACAAGTAAATGCCGATGGCCGTATAAATCAAATGGCTTTTAGCTCCACAGGTCGACTAGTGTGTTTTGTCCATGAAGCCTTGTCTTCCGATGCCTAAAGTTTTTTATCAGATGGCTTAGCTTCGTATACCATATTTGATACCAATCTAGTTTGCTAGTCATATAGTAGTTGATGGTTTCTTTTATAAGTTGCCACACTTAAAAGTGTCATCCGTAACATAGCTTGGTCATGTTACCCCCCTCTTTGAGAGTGGCAAGTATAGGAAGTCAATCACTTTACCCAAGTCCACCAATCACTTGTACGAGTACATAACAATTATAATGCAGGCATATACTCGTATGAAACCCATCAAAGATATGCCGCGAAGATCGCCTATGTTGATACTCCCGAGTAGAGACCGTCATTATATGCATTGTATTGTGACTCACAAAACTCGATTCTTTTGAAAGTTTTCCATGCAAGCATCCCAATCGGTCGTGTAAAGGGCAGTCGCGTGCAAATGATAACACTGTCTGCACTTGTGTAATGTAATCCTGACGATAACGAATATAAATAATAATACCTACTTGAAGAACGCTTGCAAATTACGGATTGTTTTTATTATCTATCATTCATTATCTTTTGTCTTCATTGTTTGATATTATATTAATACGAGTATTGCACACTGCCTACTCGAATGCCCGAGTCATCTAACACCTCGCGTGCTTTCGTACTAACTTGTACTCTCATTACAAAACTAGCTTGGGCAGCTGTAGTCAAATGGGTAGTAAATCTGCATCAGATCGATAGTTCAGAGAGGCTGAACGCTGGTTGGTAGTACTGCCCGCTGCTGCCTGGTGGTCCGGTGAGTCATGCCGTGTTGCAACGGCTGCCTTGCCGCGGGCTAGAAAGCCGCCGACCGGCCTCGAACCGTCTCTCCCATTGTACCTCGATACCCCACCACATCGACATCTCGCTCAGTCGTGGTGCCAACAACTTCGGCCCGAGAAATTCATTTTTTCACAAAAAACGCATCTGTCCAAAAAGGACTGCAGAATGGAATGTCTCACTTCGCGTCCAAGTATCTGACTCCTTCGGTTCTTGTTATTTATTAAGAGCATAGATTCGAGTTGATTTGTTGTTTTTAATCTTTCGATCGAGCGCTGATAGAACGGAAACTTAAACTCTTTTTGATGGATAATTTACTAAAAATAAAATGAAAACAAACAATCTGCTGATCACAAAAGGAGTAGGTACTAGTCCCTTCCTCGAAATATGCTGACAGTATCCACCTGACTGATTTATTGGAGAAGCGTGACCCAATTTGAATAGATCACCTCTAGCAATTGTGATTCAATGAAAACAGCATCAAGAAATGTGTATTATAACTCTCGTTTACTTAAATGAAATGAATACAAGATAAACAGTGCCTTCAGAATAACACTCTTACTATCAATTAATTATTACGTTAGATGCATGTCATTTTTTTTTATTTACATTTTACAAAAAAAAAAAAAAAACGAAGCAAAAAGTCCCGATGAACTACTTTTTTTTTAGTTTGTCTAACGGGAGCGTTAAGGTTACAATATATATATATAAAATAAAAACATATGTAACAAACTTAAAGCATTAATACTTCTGAAGAATCTAACTCAAACATATTTCTACAAAAATATAAAATAAAATAAAAACATGAACGACACCAATAAATCGTACATAAAATAATATTTCCTTATTATTAATACAAATAGCTTCTTTCAGATAGCCAACTTTTCAGTTTAGTTTTAATACAGTTTTTTTTTATTTTATTTCAGCGGGTAAGATATTTAAACAGCTAGGAATCACGTGATTTAAAGTTCTGTGAACATATTTGTTTGTATGATTAGGAACCATTAATCCTTCGTTAAAATTAAGACGAGTATTGCAAGTGTGGTCTAGTGTATTTGTATTCTATACAGGGTTATTAATGTGCTGAAATATAATTTTATACCACAGAATTAATCTTACTGGAAGAATTTTGAGACTGATAAATCTAACGATTGTATCTATTTTATATGAATACCACACAAGAGTCCCAGCTGCTCCCAACCGTCTGCAGCCAGTGAGACTATGGCATCCCCAATTGGGGGATGTTGTGAGGCTGAAGGTATGGGGGAGGGGAAGGAGAAGGGGCAGAGGAAGGTGGGGAAATACCTGGCTATTCAGATCTACGGTCACCAAATACGGCGAAAAGCCATTTCAAGCAACTTTTCAATTCTAAATGGTGGTCTTTCACCAGGGTGATACTGAGAGTATCTTCCACTCTGAATTCTATGTGGACGTGATTCAGAATTTTTTTTTTGCTATAATATAATGCATTTGTATACTGGATTTATGGAGCAGTGCGGCTCACTTCGATTTCCGTGAATCGGGAATAAGGAGAAGTGCTTCATCGCCGTTCCTTTTATTTAAACCGGCTCTCTCGATGAGCTCATTTTGTGTGTTCTTTTGAACTTGAACTCTTGAATATGAATAGAATTGTGTCCCTGTCAAGACACCACTAATTCATAGTATTCATTTAAAAAATCAAAACCACATTGGATCTCGTCGCATATGAGGCGCTGAGAACCAGAGATGCTTATACGCCTTTTGAGTAGTTTTGAGAAAATGCTCTTGAAGTTTTTTGAAAATTTTGTTAATCCATTTTGATTTCGCTAATGGCAAACAAACTTAAGCGACAAAAAAATTAATTTGTAATTTTATAGCATCTAAATAATAAACTTTTCTTGGTTATTGATTTATTTAAGTAACGACATAATGCGCACTGAAACCCAACGTTTTTACTGACGTATATTTCAGTAATATCTCAAATATGAACAGTTTTTCATACTTTTCACCTCTCTTCCCATTATGGTTTAAGATGCTAAAAAACTACGTTTTTTTACAATTATTAATTTCGTTTTTATTTTAAGACAACAAAAAAGTAGTTTAACTTAATTAAATAATTACTTTTTCAAATGCTAAAGTTTAATTAGAATGAACAAACTGTAAATTAAAATAAACAAAAATTATCTTCAAATTTGAGAAAACTATGGAAACTAACCTGATTTTTTTGGTTGATCGTTTGATGTCGGTTGTAGGGTTTCTTCCTAATATTGCAGCGGTCCATGATCCCACCTACACGTGATTGTGGAGCAGTGAAATTAATGTTTTGTAAACAAAAATGTTAAATATTAAGATACAAAAGCGCGCGATTTCACCAACTGTTAGTTCATACTAATTAGGCCGTGAATTTGTACGGCACATACTTTATTACAGATTCCTTCTATGACATACACTTAACATGATGTATTCTGAACTAGTCGCTGCAATATTGACTGATGAGTCTGTGCGGCTCGAAGATATTACAGTTGTCTATAAAACTTGATACAAAGATAAAATTAGAGTCAAATGGCGCTTAAGCCTGTCTGGTTCTCAGCGCTTCATATATCCTTAAAACTTCTCCCGTAATCTACCGAGTTCTGACGTATATTATTTTGAGTGGTTCTACCCTTGCTTGCGTCACAGGTTTTCCCACCAAACGGCGACCTTATCTCAGATCGATGATTGTGTGAGTTTGTATGCACTATCTCACTATCGATTCCACTGCAGTTGATCAGGTGAGGTCAGAACAATAATAAACATACTCGTATTTCTAGAATGAAGCGTTTTATTTTTCAATTAAAGCTACTTCTTGCAACTGACTTGGGCGCGGTGAGTTTAGAACGGCTATCCTTATCAGCATACAAAGTAGAACAGTCCAGCAATAAAACCTGTGCACGTTTTGTTTACTGCATTTTTCTCTGCAGCACTTGAAACACCTTACGCTGCATAAAACCTGCACATGTTGGCTGTTCGTGTTTTTATTACCTGTAGTAATGTTTACATTTGAAATTACTGCTGTATCCAGTTGCCATTTATTTGACGCGTTTGTAGTTTGTACTGCTCTTCGTGGCGTAATATTATATTGAAGGTAATTTATTCATCTGATCGGTTCAGTGTTCAGTCACAGAGCCAGTTGGCAGTTGTCGGTGTGACATTACCCGGCGACTGCTTTCTCGTTACGGAACTCTGCTGTTTGTCAATCTTCTTCACTTCCAACTTCCGATGGATGGATCTATGGATCGTCGTGTAGGAAGTGGTAGGAGCTAGTAGCGCCCCTGTAGGAGATTGAAACCCACTTTTCATTATTCTGTTGTATAAGTGAGTTCGGGAGACGTGAGCAGCGATAGTCTATTGAACCGTCATCAACACGAACTACGGGTATTCATATTATTGATGCGTCTTTTGTAGTCGTTACCCAATGCATCCGCAGGTTGTGAAAGTGTTTCTCATTGCCGCGATATGTACCTTACCACCGTAAATAAACCGCTGTAAAATTAGCACGTAACGGTTTTTATCACGACAACTTTCAACTGCTGCTGATAAAACTAGTATCTAACGTTTGAAGGAAGTGACTGTAAGTTATATTGTGGAAACATGAATGTGTTCATTTCCCAACACTTGTTTACGCCAACCGAGGCAACGGGTCAACTGTCGGAGAATGTACGTATCAACATTTAGTACCCGATTTATTAAGATCAACTCGAGGAATAGATCACTTGACGTATTGATTCAATGATTCATTTGTTGTGAAAAGTACGGTTCGAGTAATGTGTTGCTGTGCAGTTGCGCACGCGGAGTCGGAATGCGTTTCAACATTCGTTTCAACTTCCAAATAAGGACTTATTTGTCCCAAACGTCTTGTGCAGCACCGGGACCGCGGAGAGTACGAGAGTTCCACTTCCTGCATCTGCCGCTAAACCGGTACAGATTATTCGAGGCCGGTGTTCTGTGTTCATTCTCATCTCCGACGTTTACATTTATTCCCCCGGTTCAGCGACGGATTTCGTGAATGTAGAGTGCCTTCGCGTCTCTCTCTCTCGTAAGCCAGTCTCTCGACTCCAAATCCAGAGACATTCACTAGGAAACGGAGTCAGCCAGTAACAGTCACCTTGCGAAACTCCCCGAAGGCGGCTAAAGCTAAACGTGTAACCAAAAGTCCTCGGATTATTTCGGTACCAGACTGTAAATCTAAATAAATGAGTCTCCGTGAACCGCTCTCGGATATTGCGGAAGTAGGAATCCTATTTTTATTTGTGTCCAATTTATCTTTCGGGCCTTTGGAACTCTTCCTGAACCCCGTATATGTGCGCAAATCGATTAACTGCCGTTTCCGAATGCAAAGATCGAAAGCCCAATGTCAATATTTCAAGCCCGAAATTAAAACGCAATACATCATTTTCACCCTCGTAACAAGATCATTTTTATACTCGACTGAGAGTCAGATGCTTTGGAATCGCAGACGTGAGATTTAAAAATAAACCATACGTTTTCGCGAGAACAGGCTGATATTCTGGTGGCGGTATCTGGGGCACTATAAGTGCGTGTCGGCAGTGAATCACCAGCGACTGCTTTTGTCACCCAAGAAGTTTCCCGTGGCTTCTGTCCAACCAGCCCCAGTCACCAGAGATAGCTGTGGTCAGACTTACTAGGTTTCTTGCGTTTGGAAATGCACACGGAGTAGATGTTGTGAATATCGATTGGTGTTACCTGGCACTAGTTGGCAGTATTAAGAACTAATACTTGTCATCTTTTGGCCAGACACTAAACTTGTTGTAATAATTAGATTGCTTACATATTTATAACTCAAATAGGTATATTTTATTAGTTGTACATGGTACATTCGTGGATTATGCCAATATTGTTTTTCTGTGCAAACATGCCAACGATCCGAGACATTCTTATTGTACAAACAGGCCGTCTTCAATCAAATATGACACGCAAACATTCAAAGTGTATTTGAACGTCGTGTGTCACCACGGTCACCGACCAAACATTCACACTTTTAATAGTTTCTTCACATGTTCGGCCCTGGAACGATCGTCAGTAACGTAAGGCGTTCGTGCAATTATTTCAGCAGATGCTTCGGAACAACGGTTGACCAAAATGTATGTAAGAAGGATAGTAGATTTATAACAAGTTTTCAGCATCATCGAAGCGAAAATAAAATAGCTATTAAATGGTACCAGTTCTTACCTTTTAACGAATTGTAACGTACATTGTAACGAATGCCACACCAACCTAGTTTAATGTTATCCTTGTAGTTGCTTTACGTCAACATTACTACGCTGTTTGTCTCGATAACTGTTTAGGAATTCTGTGCCGTCGTTAAATGTTAAATTGACCGATTGTGTGCCTCGTGACATCACGCCGTGTGTCACGTAAATAAATAAATTGGTTCGAGTGTTTGGGCCTCCGCTAACCAATGAAATTAATCGATCGATTGTTGTTGATTCGTTTGTTCGAGCTATCGGCGGAGCCCGTTGCACTTGGATACCTAGCAATTTATTTATTATATAAGTAGTAAGTAGGTACATAATATTTAAACATTCTAGTTAATATCGTTAAAGTAATTCATTAAACGAGGGCCGTTTTATCGGGTGTTCCTCATTTTAAATCATTTATCTTTTTCTACAACATTTATTTTCCTCTTTACGTATTTTCATATTCAGCGACTTTTACTTCTTGAGCACTGAGTTTTTGCTAGGAGACCATTGTGTAATTCCCGCAGTTAGTCCAAGTTTAGAAACCTCCGTGTATTGTGTTATATAATCAGTTGTTTGGCTCTACTGATATACGAGAAGAGCGTATTGTTTTAACGGAGGTATGTTTTTATAAATGTTTTGTAGCGTTGGCCACCGATACAGTGAGTCATCGCGACTGATGTTAGGAGCAGCCGGATTTATGGTCTTGTCTCTAGAGTTAACCTTACACTCTGTACAATATGGCGTACTTATTGATTTAAAGTTTTATTTAAATTGTTTGCTGCCTGCCTATCAAGTTATTTGCATTAATAAAGCGATGTTTCTTTACCGATCATTGGTCCATTTATTTGATTCATATCGTACACCAAATCTTAGTTACTTCTGTTCTTAACCCAGATATTATCTTATCATTTTGTTTTCGAATGACCTTATTCCCCTTAGGGCTGATTACAATTTCCGCTGTTTTATTTCAAAATTGGGCTATTAATGTGAACTAGATTAGTCATTTATATCTTTCTATCCTCAACTCCGGTCTGGGGTCAACGATCGGGTATTTCATTGCTCGATGGCATCTGTGCTTCCAGTATTTAAACTAACACGGCATCAATAAAGGCTACACCTAAAAAAATTCCAATCCGCGTTTGTTTACTGTTAGATTTACTCGCGGCGCTCGACTCACAGCCTCGCTGGTACATTTCCGTGCGTCATATGACTCATACGAAGGTGTTTGCAACACACAATGCAATATTGTGTTCGCGAGATTGAAATGTACGTAGATCTCACCTTTGTCGCTAGTATCTCCCAGTGCGCGCACACCAAATATAAATGTACGCATACGGAAAGTGGCGATCCTCTTGACGCAAGTTTGCGATGACGTAAGGAGGTGATTCTAATTGAATCTGACAGATTTAATCGCGTTCCAGGTCTGCTGGTTAGTTTCAGCTACGCACTTCTGCCGTATTCGCTTTACGCTATGGTGTTTATAATATATTTCATTGGGTTACCTTCGAAATGTGCTTGTTCATTCACCGTCTGTAAACAGCCCGTCTGCACCAATTTATTGGCAAATTGGAAATACACTTGCGGGAATTATAGTTTCTTTTGATATTTTCGCCAAAACCGTAAACAAAATGCCGGTGCTTTCTTTTTATATTTCGCCGTATTTCGAGTATTTTTGTCATTGTTGATAATTTGGATCTTTTTTCAAGTGTTTGATACCGAATGAACTGATGATCACATTGATATACTTGTATCTAATGGTCGGTTGTTTGTTTGCTTGCAGAAAGCGCTCGGACGTCAGGGACGCGCGTGCTGGTGCACTGCCAGGCCGGCATCTCTCGCAGCGCCACCATCGCCATCGCGTACCTCATGCGCCACCGGCACATGTCCATGGGCGAGGCTTATAAGCTGGTGAAGGCTGCGCGACCCATCATCTCGCCCAACCTCAACTTCATGGGACAGCTGTACGAGCTGGAGCAGGCGCTCAAGGGCGAACGCGGCTCGTCATGAGTCTGTACCCCACCCCCACCCCGTGTACTATCCTCACACCCTACACTCCTGCGCCGCTGCACCGCTGCACTCCAGGCAGCCAGACGCGACGCGACGCGTCCCGAGAAGTTCCTCCTTGCGAGGAGACACAGTCTGTCATTATTTATTGTCAATAGCATTAAGGTATGAAACACACCCGAACTGATTGTAGTAGAAGAGTAGTCTAGACATTATTAATTTATATTGTATTAAATAAATCCTTAGGAATTGTACGGGTTTGAATGAATAATCTAGGCGTATTATGTTTTAATAGTCTCTTGTAAAATGATGACACGTTGTACTTTATCATACTGAGTGTACTTTTTGTTTTTGTTTATATTTATTGTTATAATTATATGTTTCTGGAATAAGTGTGGTAATAACTAAATGTTTGTGAAATGTGTCAGCGACAGAGTCAGCTGGAGCTGGAGCTGGATGAGGTTGGAAGCCGCGGCAGATCTGCACCTCCAGGCCGTCTCCAGCTCGCCCTGTCGCACTATGATGTGCGCGAAGTTCGCTTCAACTGTCGAGTCTAGGATAAATTAGATGATAGGAAACCACTTACCAAGTCTTCGACCTCCGATATTGAGGTGAAGCAGATTCTAGTCGTGTCGAGATCCCGGGCTGTGTTGATCATTCGTAAGAAAAAGCGAAATATCTATTTGTAGCGATAACAATAAATACACGGAAAATGATGATTTTTCGTCGATTGTTTCAAATAGAAGTAAGATAATGATTAAAGATATCATTACCTGGTAATATAATATATCTGTACTATCACGGACCGTGAGCCATATCATATCGCCTTTATGATACTGGGATAATAATGTAATATACGTATTATTGTTGTTACTTTCTTAGTTGAGTCACCTATTAACAAACAAACTTGTCTTGTGTCTTATTTACATGTACCGAGAGGCGCGATTGCTATTTATAGTGCACGTTCAAATGCCAAACGATTGTTAGATATGCCTTTTATATAGATGCCAGAAATTGCCTTGATATCTTGAATCGTATAGTCCTAATTAATATTCCTGGCTTCAACGGCACATCAGGTAAACACAAATTGGTTACTTTTTACATCTAAATATTCAATAATGATTTTGTTCTTAAGCTTGGCTTGGTTTGGATCTCGGGGCCATTTGGTTTATTGGAAATATATACATTTTGATGAATCTGTCACGAAGCGAGGCATATTAAATAATATTTAAGTAACAAGTTAAGTATAAAGCTTGAGTTAGTAATATTTGAGAATTAGCTGACCAAGTACGAGTTACAATCACACCCAACTGATATAGACATATATGTACTGTAACTGTAACTGTAACTGTAACCTTAGGGAATGTATAATTTCAAGTAAATCCTGAATAATGTTAGCTAACTTGTAGATAGTTGTTAGTCAGGTTAAGTTAGGGTTATTATTTGTTAGTTCAGTGGCAGGTGGGTTTTGTTTGGCTGTGTATTAAAATCTACCAAGTTCTAACCGTTAGTTCCGTGTTAGAGACATCACCTTGGCGGTTGGATATGTATTGTATGTATAATATGTCCACTGCCATAATATGCCACACTGACTCTTCACATGTGCCTCTTTATTTGTTAAACTTAACTTTATTTACATGTAAAATAAATATTATTTACATGATCCTTGTATTTCATTTATGTATTCATTACAAATTACAAAGTGTTCCGTTTTTACATGATGCCATGCAAAGTCCAACTTACGGAGATGCATGGCCGCACTACCCCATCGGGTAGGTGGGATCGTGTGATGCATGGCCGCACTAACCCATCGGGTAGGTGGGATCGTGTGATGCATGGCCGCACTACCCCATCGGGTAGGTGGGATCGTGTGATGCATGGCCGCACTAACCCATCGGGTAGGTGGGATCGTGTGATGCATGGCCGCACTAACCCATCGGGTAGGTGGGATCGTGTGATGCATGGCCGCACTACCCCATCGGGTAGGTGGGATCGTGTGATGCATGGCCGCACTACCCCATCGGGTAGGTGGGATCGTGGGATGCATGGCCGCACTACCCCATCGGGTAGGTGGGATCGTGTGATGCATGGCCGCACTACCCCATCGGGTAGGTGGGATCGTGTGATGCATGGCGGCCGCACTACCATCGGGTGGGATGCATGGCCGCACTACCCCATCGGGTAGGTGGGATCGTGTGATGCATGGCCGCACTACCCCATCGGGTAGGTGGGATCGTGTGATGCATGGCCGGACTACCCCATGACCGTCCAAAACTTTGGCTCAAGAATGGAGAGGAAGTGGAATGCCTACCCCTAAAGTTAAATATTTAATATTAATTTCATACACGACACATGGCTTAAACCATTGCAAGCAACATTTTAATTGATATTACTTTTTTATTTATTATTTACAAAGGTAAGAAAGTTTTTAATAAATAAAAAAAATCATATTAAAGTGGAAGAAAGTTCCAAAGGAAAGAAGGTTTTTAATAAATAAAAAAATCATATTAAAGTGGAAGAAAGTTCCAAAGGAAAGAAAGTTTTTAATAAATAAAAAAATCATATTAAAGTGGAAGAAAGTTACAAAGGTAAGAAAGATTTTAATAAATAAAAAAAATCATATTAAAGTGGAAGATAGTTACAAAGGAAAGAAAGTTTTTAATAAATAAAAAAAAATCATATTAAAGTGGAAGATAGTTACAAAGGAAAGAAAGTTTTTAATAAATAAAATAAAATTATATTAAAGTGGAAGAAAGTTACAAAACTCAGTGTAACATCTTCGCTAACGGGGGGCACAGTTGAAACAGGTAAACAAACGGAGAAATTGACCGCAGAGTAGGTGCAGCAAGCGGTGTCCTGCGTCCTCTTTACAGCTCAGTGATAAGGAAAGTATCGAGACAAAGTTCGCAGTGTACGAATCAGTATCGCCCCGCGCTTTCTTATGGTCGCCGGATCTGGATGTTGAACGAGCGTACACGTTTTAGGGAAGCTGCCGAAATGAGATTTTTGAGAGGAGTTGCAGGAGTCACGAGATGGGATCGAATAAGAAGCTCGATGATCCGGGAGGAACTAAACACAGAATCACTGCTACTCTTCATAGAAAAGTCGCAACTGAGGTGGCTTGGGCACGTGTTCAGAATGACAGAAGGTCGAATTCCACTGTGTGCTGTTCCAGAGAAAAGACGTCCGGTGGGCCGTGGGAGAAGCAACTCCAGAGGCTGTGCGAGGAGAGGCTGGACCTACTATGAACAGATGCCCAAGACAGGGACGCCTGGAGGAGTCTTGTCGATGTGATGGGTCCTCGATCCGAGTAGGATAAGGGGGAGAAGATAACAATAATAATAATAATACTTGGACGATTTATATAGCGCCGTTTTTATGAAAAATCACCTCAAGGGCGCTGCACAAATAATACTTGCTAGGGTTTATCTTATTATGTACATATACAGAAAACATACTTACCTGTTAGGGCACTCCAGATTAAAACTTAATTAAATTACAATGTTTTGGGCTGAGATGGAGTGACTTGACTAATGATGGCTGGACGCACAGGACACATATATTAGAAAACACTGTACATTGCATGACATTGAAGTTACTGTTTAAATCCCATTTGTCATTGATATTATGTACACTAGAATGTTATTGACAAAAGAAGAGTAGGTGCTTATATGAAACATGATTTTATTTGAGATTTTTTGATAATAATTATTTACATTTACAAATAATAGAATTATTTGTTTATTAGGTAACTGAACCATTCATGGATATGACTGTCCGAAGAGATGAGTTTTGAGTTTTGATCTGAATTCTGTCGAGTCTTTAATCAATCTTAGATCGTATGGCAGTTTATTCCAACTTTTAGGGCCTGACACGCTGAAAGCTCGCTCACCAAACTTAGTATCTGGTGTGCGCTTTAGTTCCTTCAGCCTCCCGATGGCCGATGCCGTCGCTGATCTAAGAGTTGACTGGCGTGAATTGGAATTTTCTGGGATGCAGAGTTCCGATAGGTGGGGCCATCCCGTTAATTGATTTAAATACCATCCAGCAAAGCTTGAACTGGATTCTTTCAGGACATTTGAGCCAGTGCAGATTTTTTACATGCTCTGAAATGTGGTAGTATTTAGATACGCCTGTAATTAGTTTTGCCGCAGCTTTAAAAACGGATTGTAATTTGTTAATTTGATAGTTGGGGAGACTTGCATATATTCCATTGCAATAATCTAGACGTGAAACAACGTACGAATTAACCAACAATTTAGTCGCCTCTGTTGGCAGGTTTCTCCGCACTACTTTAATTTGCCTTAATTGGAAGAACCCTGTGCTTACAGTTGTGTTCACTTGGCTTTTAAAGGACAAATCAGCGTCCAGATTGACTCCAAGTAATTTGATAGATGTCTTTGGAGTAATTAATGTCAGTTCCGAAAATAGTTATTGGGGACATGTCAATGTTATGCAGGCGTCTGCGGACCGCCACAAGTCCAGAGAAACTCAGTCTTTGACGGATTCAGCTTCAATCTATTTGAGGTCATCCAACGAGTAATAGCTTCTAGACACTCAGCTATGCGAGTTTTTTTTTCATATATAAGATGTAAGTATGTATGAAAGTTTCATATGAAGCAATCACTTTGTGGGTGTGCGTATACTCGTATGTTATGATTGAATAAAACTTTGTTGTTTGTTTCGTAAATACAACATTGAAAGAGGCAGTTAAACAAACAAACAAAAATCTTTAATAAATGCGTAACTAAAAAAATAAAAATAATAAGAAATACACCTTACACCACTGTTTAATATATAAATAACGACATGTTTCAGAAGCGAAGATTCCCTCATCAGGATACACAGTATACTAAAAAATGATAACAAGACCAAACGAGTAATAAACACAGAAAAATAATAATGTTAACTAACTAAATAACTAACCATCACACCGTTTCCCCGCAGGGGTAGGCAGAGAGGACGGACGAAGGTACAATTCCCGGGGTGGGCAAGTATGTTTTATTTAATTAATTTGTGCTGTTTCACAATTAATTCATTTAAAAATAATATATAGTATATTTGCGCACTTTCCAGAGTGGAAGATACTCTCAGTATCGCCCTGGTGAAAGACCACCATTCAGAATTGAAACGTTGCTTCAAATTAATTTTAGCCGTGTTTGGTGACCAGATCTGAATAGCCAGGTATTTCCTCACCTTCCTCTTCCCCCTCTCCTTCCCCTCCTCAATAAATTCTGCCTCACAAGATTCCCCAATTGGGGGTGCCATAGTCTCACTGGCTTCAGACGGTTGGGAGCAGTTGGGAATTTTGTGCGGTATTCATTTAAAAAAAAACATTTATTGAAGAAAATGGATAATTATTTTGTGGTGTCACTATTAATAAAATCATAAAGAAAAACTTTGTGTATCCTGATGAGGGAAGCGTTGCTTCCGAAACATGTTGATATTTATATTTTAAACAATGGAGTACATAAAGTATTTCTTAATAATCATTTTTATTCCATTTATTATTAAACGATGTGAAATTTAGTAATATTCGTAAAACCAGAAAAATTCTGTTTAATTTATTTTTCCACGCTTGCCAGAATTTCCGTACGTTTTTTTAGAAAGAGATTGAGTTATTGATTATAAATTTACTTATGATTTTCTAGGTAAATTCAGAGATTTTCAACAAATTTCTTCTTTGTATATAAAAATGAATGTTTGTTCTTGTCCTCGATTTTCTCGAAAACTACTCGACCGATTTGGCTGAAAATAGCACAGTTTGTTCTTATTAGTGCCGGGAAGGTTTATAGAGGAGTGGTAGAAATCCAACATGTAAAACTGCTGCTATAACGTTTTAAAATTAGTATGAAAAACATTGAACCTCCCATGTTTCTTTGAGGTTAGCCCATAGATATACCACTCCGGTTAGCTACAGCTTACATATTTAAAAGAAGGTTTGTTTGGGTAGAATGTTTTCAAAATGGGTACCTACTTATAAACTTTATTATTTAGATACATTTTGAAAAAAAAATTTTTTGGAATGAACTAAAATTTTCAATGTAATGTTTATTTTATAGAGATGGTAATAGTCGTCAGAAGGCATTACTTTCGCTGTCAAATCAATTATGGCGCCCTAACGACAAGCAAGAATTCACAACTTCATAAATAGTATATTATTTAATTGGAATATTTTATCTCACGATCTTAGGCGTTAATAACGGGGAGCGGGCAAAGTTGGCTTTCAGTGTATCGCCCAGCCCAGACCCTTACGGCAAGTCTGTATGATGGACGAGGGAGTGGTTTCTAGGGTTCAAGCTGCCGAAATGAGATAAGTGGCAGGAGTCACGCTTGTGCTTGGCTTTAATGGTGATGTGGCCTGGTCATGTGTTCGGAATGCCATGGAAGAGTACAAAAATACGGGAGGCATTTCCAGAGATAAGACGTCCAATTGGCCGACAGTTTCCAGACAAAGCTGGGTTTCTCCAGAGTCCAGGGAGACTGGGCCTGCGATGGACTGTGGACGCTGATGTAGCGTAGGACAAGACGCCTTGTAACGACGTATCCCCAACTCGACTAAGCCAAGAGAAAGAAAATTATGATGAACGAAAAATTGCCATTTTATCTTCGTTTGCAGTGAACATTCTAGTATACAGTACACACCATTGACGTCAGAATTAATAGACTTGCTCTAAGTACTACTTCGACGGCTGGAGGCAAAGGTCACGTGACACCCATTTTGGCACCAGCTTTGGTTCACAGCCGTCCACGGCGTGATTTTGGAAAATCTTACAAGCCGAACCTTTGTACTTAGTTACCGTTTTATTTAAATTGGTGGCACGCCTAGCTCGTCCCCGCCCTTCTTATTTTGATTTATTCCCCTTGCGTGTTAGGGCATCTCTATGTATTATTTGCTCTGTGGTACATATCATAGAATAAAGAGGAACACAAGAAATGGTATGTGGGCGTGTTTCGTGATCCGAATGTCTGGCATTCGGGCTTTAAAATTACATAGCATAAACAATTTGATCATAATTTCATTTCGATCAAATGAAATGGCAATATACAATGTAGGCAGTGTAAGAGAGACAGATCACTGTATTTTCTGTATTTTTATTGAATCTTTCGGGGCTAGAACTAAAAGGTACTGAGTCAAAGTCAGACCGGCTTACATTTAAATCGCATGGTAGGCACTTCTATTATAGTGTGAATTATTAATTCCATGGTATACACCACAAAGAAGAGAATCAACAGAGGTGGTTTAACTGGTGAGGGGAAGAAGCTAAATAAACCCGGAGGCATGTCCTTTTCAGTGACTTGCCAATAAATAAATTTCTACATTATGCAGACAACTCGCATTGCACCGCAAGTATTAGTATTTGCTCTTCACAAAAGCAAATCTGCTAATAATCAACTCGTCCTTTTTACAATTGTGTGGAATGTATCGCCAATATCCTTGCCGTAGCAGCCGTGCCAGCATCCAAAACTAACCCAAACCGCCAATTTAAGTAAGACAGCAATAGATTTTTTTTTAAAGTTCGGCTTGTTTACATAGACAGAATATTTTGTTAGATTATTTAATTTGAGTCTTTTAGAAATGTTTATTAATTTACTTACCGCAGGAAACGACGGATGAACGCTTTCGCGTCGTCGTCATTTCGGTTTAATAATATTGTTTCAGTTATATTGAAAAACCTTAAAATTAATAATAAATCGTGGAATGTAATACGATGTTTGTGATCATTCTCTTTTTTTATTTTGACACAATTTTTATGGGTTATTCTGTAAAATCTTTCGATGATCATTAGACGGCAGTCAGGGTGCGAAAATTCGCGGTTACCAAAATAGATGTCACGTAACCTTTGCCTCTACGTCAAAATCGTACGGGCAGATTTTCCTTTGGGCATGTCTATGTAATTCTGACGTCAGTGACCCGCTGAAACACCGTATGGTGTCAATAACTAGAGATAATAAGCATTAAGAACTGAAACCTTCCATCTAAAACAGGCCCATTGTTTTCTCAGTTTTATAACAAAATAAATTCAATTTTAGGATAACCTATTAAAGCTTATAAACCTCATTGTAATATGTTTTGGGGTAGCCTTAGCTCAGTGGATTAGAGCACAAGTACCTACCTACAATCAGAGTATCTACGTATTCCATTATTACATATGATTATTATTTACTTATCATTATTTCATTTTTATTATTTATTTATTTATTATTTACTAATTATATTTACTTATTTTTATTCATGTATTATTATTTACTTATTACTGTTTATTTATTAATATTTACTTATTTTTATTCATGTATTATTATTTACTTATTACTGTTGACTTATTAATATTTACTTATTTTTATACATGCACTAGCTGGGGTACCCGGCTTCGCTTAGGACAACATTCGAGAGTGTTCTACGATGCTCCCCAATGATGTTCTCGATTCCCTATTCCCGAACATTCCACAACATTCCAGAATGTTCCGGGATGTTCATTGTGGAATGCTCTCGAATACTTTTTTTAATAATACATATTTATTAAAATTAAGATTATCGAACCTTTTAGAACTTTCCGGAACCTTTTAGACCGACCGACACACTCCGCCACTCATTTCTGAAAGCTTATAAAACTTTCCGGAAGACTGTTCTTGAAATTTATAGAGGGCGAAACTTGCAGCCCTTATATCTTCAAAAGCACGCCCTTTAGGTAAAAACAGGAACCCTCATCCTGGAGGGGGATCGAGATCTACCACACCATATATATGATGCCCTTGATCGTACCGGGACTTGTTTCTGAGTTTTTGCGGGCCACACGGTTTTTAGACATTCTTTTATAATATATATATTGATCATTATTTACTTATTATTATTTACCTATTATTATTTACTCACTACTTCTTGTTAACAAAAATATGGTCACCCTATGATTGTTGCTAATTGGAACACAGATACTTTATGATAGTTATTTGGGTTACAATGAAATTATTATTATTGTAATCTATAAATTAACGGTCCAACTAAAAGATTTACTGTAGATTTTATAGTCTGAATAATAATATATCGTTTAATCGTTTATGACTGTCCTAGTGGGATGAGTGACTAATGTTTGTTTTTTTTTTAATTTAAGAATAAATAAATAAATATGAATCACGATCAACGCCGGGGATGGATCTCTAGTACAACACAAAGGCAACCATCAACCCTGTCGACAAAGGACCCGCAGTCAATGGTGTATTCGGTAATGCAACATACACGCGGAGATAAGATAAAGGATGTTCCATTATTCCTCCCTCCACTATCCCGGGAAGTGCGGAAACTGCCGAGTGTGCAGAGTGCGGTGTGCAGCCACTGTGACACAGATTAGGCGGTGTGGACACGTGTCAGTGTCAGTGCCACGTGGGGAGGGGTGCGGGGAATCCCTCATTGTATTATTTGTATGATTCACTTATCAGTTTACCACCCTTGCCTGTTTACATTCCCCGGATACCCCGACTAGACCAGTGCAACTCAACAATTTGTCCGCGACGTGTTGATTCCGAATAATACAAGATGTTAAATTGCAATATTAACTAAATAATCCCCCTTCAATGGCAACACTGGGTATTGTCTAGGGATCGGCATTCCTAAACGTTAAAAAATGTCAAACGTTCGTACAAATAAGTCGACAATGTCCAATGGATGCTTACTGAAATATCAGTATAATATTATATTCACTCACTTTTATACATTGGCAGTCCGCATGAACTTTTGACATTAAAAACGGAGTTACTTGGACAATGAGGTGATGATTCGTGATATTCTGAACAACTTTCTGACTTCCGTTTCTCCAAGCTCGAACGGATTCAATTATTATCGCGTGTACGACGAATTTCAGTTCTACGAGCTTCATTAGTTTGCCTCCGTTTATTAATGAACCAGTAATTTTGCATGACGAACGACATTATTCAAAAAGTAGTATATATTGACAGTTAACTGAAGTTTATTTGAGACCCGAGGGGGCCGCGATAAATATGACGGGATTTGTCTACCGGCTATCGGGATACTTTTATGTCAATTGTTGACCGTGCTCGCACATACCGCCTAACGCCGCCTAATAATCATATATGACCGATTTAGTCAATATCGTATTGAGGGTTTTATCCGCCGTCCATCAGCACTCTCTTCCCGACTTCCGAGCTATCACCAGCGTGCTCCGTTAGAGCTCGCGGCAACAAAATTCACATGCATGTTCGAATTGTAATTTGGTTTTTACATTATCTCATTATTCAGTCGATCGCCACAATCAACTAGTAGCTCCTAAAAAAAGTTTACCACCCTTGGTTATAAGTAGTATACCTAATAATGTAGGTTTTAATCGCAATTAAAAATATATATATAAATATACGTATTTTACAATTTTTACTTGTCAGAAAAGATTTCTGAGCCCTGCCTTTGTCGTTTGGAAAAAATGTTTTTTTTTTTTTGGTAAAATTAACTACAAATCATATACATATATACATATACATATATACATAAATATTTACATATATATATAATAATAAATCATGTCGATTATAAATTTCCCACTGCTGATTTAATTCTGTTAGCTTAACTATGTCAGTATGGGGAAGGGGGGTGAAGGGAAACATAGGAGTGGGATAAAGGTATTTTCAAGAGCTGGTTTTATTTGGTAGTTAGAGATAATGGATGCCCAGTCATCTTGTTCTGCAGCGGAATTAATTGATTCGTTTCTTTTTTTGCTATGCAAGTTATTGTTGACATTTAGTTGATTTTTAATGAAATTTGAAAGACGTTTTCATACGGGAGGCTACAGACCAGCGATTTTGTCGAAGAGGTAGATACATAATCCTTAAAGGCTGAAGCCAGCTAGAGACGTAATCGAGTATGTAACTGTTCACTGTCATCGTTCAAATTGGATATTTGGCAATGGTTACATATTGTTGATAATTTAAAATTAAGTCATAATAAATTTTTTATTCAATTGTAACAATAATTTCAGGACTGGGTCATTCAAAAATTCTCTTGTACCTAGACTTCACGCAGAAAATAATACATTTTTAGATATAGTAATTTAATAATACATTTTCAGATATGTTGAATACAAATCCCAACAGACGATTATTGCATACATCCTCAACAGTTATTAATATATGCATCAGTGAATGTGAGGTGTGTTTTGAATATTCGCCCCTGTAGCTAATTATTTGGAATGGTACTTACACTATGTTATTTCTGTATCTGTTCGTGAGACTAATGAAATATTTAGTTTTTGTATTTGTATAGTATGTTAGAATGAAGGCTATCTATTTTATCTACGTACCTACTGTGATGTGTTTTGCACCTGTGTGACTATTGTAACTAACTAAATATGTTAAAGCCTACATAGGGCGTATGTAATATAATAAATAAATAATTTATTGTTTTATAGCCATGCCCCGATGTTTATTTTAACGCAGGCTAAACGCGAAACCCGATTCATACGATAGGGTACATAATAATAATAAAAACAAATCATTTATACAGCGCAGTTTTGTGTTATTTCACTAAGTGCACTTAACATAACATACATAGGTAGCAACCCACATAAAACCAATGGTGCCTTTTAATTTACTCAGCAAACGC